>JAZDXF010000199.1:0-179338 GCA_038380155.1 Pseudococcus jackbeardsleyi
ATCATTTATGCTGGAGAAAATAGGCGAAAATGACAGTTACCTATCTATAAATTACCAATGGTGCATATTCAAGAGAAGACAAATGTTGAGAACTTACAACACGTTGGTGCCAATTGAAAAAAATCTGACTAGAAATACACTTGATGTACAGGTACAAAGGAATGGTTAAAACTCGTTAAAATTCCAATAAAACTCTGGTTAAAATCTCCATTAAAACTTGGTTAAAACATTAAAACTGATTTAAAACTGAAAATAAATCAGATACGAACCAAAAATTAGTCAAAAAGTAGAAATCGAAATTCATCTGACAACGTGGTCAGAACAAAGAAAATATCAATATCTAGGTACTCACATGGTAACAAAAATCAAAAAGCTCACTGAAAATCATCAGGAACTCAAAACCGTAAATAAAATTTAAAATTTAAAATAGAAAAAACGAATACATCGCCAACTTTACAAATTCTGCCAAAAATTTGACTAGAAAAATACACATGAGCAAAATTCAAGCATGAACTTCACTGAAAAGGAGGCAATTAACCACACAAAACGTACAGACTGAGCTGCTAGCAAGAAAAATGACTACTCATAGTCGTAGAGAAAATCAGTCACAAAACGGTCCAACTTTACCATCCGTTGAAAATGGTCAGGGTAGGGAGAACAAAGGATGACGCGTAGGCAGAGGAGATCGCAACGAAGTGCAGTTACCCCCGCTTCGCGTCGCCTGCCAGTAACCAACCTACCTACTCGTTCGGTCCGCTGATAAGGTGCGAAACCGAACCACAAGCGTTCATATTAAAACATCTAGGTAGTTACGTGAAAAATAGTGTCCGAGCACTATTTTATTCCGCAGTGGTGCTTTGTTTAGCACAATATAATTTAAATTCAATGGTTTTTGGGACGACCTCGCTTTTTCGAGACGCCAGGTAAGCCTTTGCTTCTTCCTTTAATTTTGAAATCGTTTCCGAATCGAAATTTGCCAAAAGAGCTTTTTCTAAAAGTTCACCTTCTTGAGGTGAAATATTCTTTTTTCTAAAACGTTTCGAAACCTCATTGAATTTTGTCAGACATTTGTCAGTGCCATCTGACTCGTCAGATGAGCTGTCTGAAGACTCAGATTTTTTACTTGAACCTTGTTTTTTCAAAACAATCGATTTTCTGAGCTTTTTAACTGGTGGTTTTTCAACACGCAGCTTTGGAACGAAATCGTGGTCAGAATCTTTTTCCAAATTTCCAACTCACGGATTAAATTTTCGTTATTAATTTCCTCTAAATCAGTGCTCGAATCCAAAATTTCAGAATTTTTATTCTTTTTAGCTTCCCTAAGCTTAGCCCTAGTATTTCTGCTTGATTTTGAATTTTTCAAATTTTCTAAATCTTGGCCAAATTTAGAATCAATTTTCAATTTTTTCATGATTTTGGAATTTTTGCATTTTCCAAAATACTAACATTTTCTGCATTATTTACAGAATTATCAATCAAGACAGAAAGAGCTTTGACGATTTTCAGATTCAGATTCAGAAGAAGATGTGAACGAAGTATCAATTCCAGAATCCTTATCAAAATTCATTGGATCAATTAAAGTAACCTGATCATCATTTTTACTGGAACTCGAATCAATTTGCATTGATATCGATTGATTAATGCTTACATTGTGATTTTCAGGAACATTTTCGAACATTTCACCCAGACCTGGATTTTCCTCCAAGTCTTGCCCTTTAGTTCCTGAGGAGAAATGTTTTCGAGCTCATACTCAAGATTCTCGTCAACCTCATCGATCGATCTCTCAAGCATGTTACTATCCGGAGACAAATTATTACTCACACCTTTTTTCTCACTCTCTGGAGTCCTAGCCGTTATTTTTATGCCTTTTCTCTCATTTTTACGCAGGTAATCATTGATACGTTGCTCAATTGATCTTTTATCAATTAAAGAGTGACACCTCACTTCCTCTTCTATCTCATCAAGCTGTTCCTTAGACAAGAATAGAATAATTTGGCGAACGTTGACGAGTTTATCGTCTGTGATTCCTGCATAATCTGACACCATATAGCAATTTGCTTTATGTTCATATTTTACAATGTAAGGCCCATAACGTTTTTCCAGCAATTTTTCGAGACTAAACTAAAAAGAATCAGATTTTCCATGAGCAGTGATGAGAACTAAATCACCTGGTTTGTAAGGAATTACGTCACCATGTAATTTATTGAAATTTTGCTCTTGAAAATTCGAATTTGCTTTCTTTTCTCGCGGATAAAATTTTCCATAGCTTGCTCTTCAGTCATGCTGTCGATTTTTCGGCAGCCACCTCATACGATGTAGACTGATTGTCTAGCAAGCTGATCCAGCCAGAATATTCATATACTCGTACCTACGTGCGAATACATGTTTTTATCTCACACCTCTCATACTCCCTCCTCAATCTCAAAATTTCCTGGAAAATTTCTTTATGATAGACATCCTTTTTGGCATAATTTTTCCAATTCCTAGCTTTCCACCTTATAGCCCCTCGTTAATAGCATACACAGTATATTTTGAGTCAGTTAAAATTTTTATTCTTTTAACCCCCTTTGCAATACCGAATTCAAGTGCTTTTTAACAGCTATAATTTCTGCTAGATTATTGGTATTTTTATATTTCTCATGACTGATCGTTCTGACACATTATATTTTGAATCAGGTCCGAAACATATACCGATTCCAACTTCATAGCTTCCTCAGAGCCATTTGCAGCGCAAGCACCGTCCACAACTACTCGGAGGTAACCGTCATCGTCGAAAATAACTTGTTCCTTATCCCAGATCATTTTCATGAGTTCCTTAGATGTCGTAGAGGAAGTAGATTTTTTTCCAAAAGTTCCTAAGACGTTTCAATTAGTACTTAAGTTCCTTTTGTTTCTTTTTACAGGTAATCCAACCGTGAGGGTGTTCCTCAATGCCCCAGCACTCGTTCGGAGAAATTCCAAGGACATTAGGCTGATCATTCATCTGTTTTTTCGACGTCCTCGGCGTGTTCATCCCACCCCTCATGCGTGTAGGTACTGTCGTGGACTTTATCATTAATTCTCACTCTCATCTTTTCACCCACACAGCGAAAAGCTCTCTCGATTGAGTTTCCTTGAGGTGAAAATGGACTGAAAGAATATATGTTTTGCCCTGTCGACTGGATAAATTCCTTCCATTTGCGCGACTCAAATTGCCTACCATGGTCAGACATGATTTTCTTTGGCGAGACCCCATAATTTTCAGGATATCCATCAAAATTTTCATCTTCTCGACTACTGTCTCAGCCCTCACTGTCTGTCATTGTGAAAAGCCACAATTTAGAGGTGAAAACATCCTTTACCAGCGTAAATATATTTTACTTCCCCCTAATCGCTGCAATAGGTCCGCAAATATCGACTGACAAAATATCTCCCTTGTGGTAAGCCTCAACAGGCATACCTTATACGTTTCCTTTGGCCGTAACATTTATTTACCTTACAAACGACACACATATTCATTGTTCATTTTAATAAATTTCAGAGCGTTTGGGTGAAAATAAAGTTGTCTGAAAATAATTTCCAATTTATTCCCCTACATGGCCATAAATTTCGTGCAAATAATACACAACGTCTCTGAATAATTTTTTAGGTAAAACTGGGACTTTTGTACCATCAGTATATTTACATAAAGTAACTTTTTACCATCATCGTTTGTGATTTCATATTTCTTAGAAACCCTATTACGGTGGCTTTCTGTTTTTCAGTCAAAAATTCAGACATTGGCTCTAATTCATCAAAAAATCTTCTCACAAAAATCGTCATCTTTTTGCCAATTTGGAAGATCACTCAAAAGCTCAAGCAAATTTTCTCTAAAATGCTGAATATGATTCAATTCAAGAGGTTCGAGCCCAGTCGACATGTCAATGTCGCGAACTTTGAATGAATTCACTGTCAAACTTGGATCCTGAGACTGTTTCAAAATTCTCAGCTCAGTTTTAGTTGGTTTCATATCAAAAATCAAATCATAACTGTTTAGAGCAGTTATCCAATGCGCTGCTTTTCTATGTGTCTGGGCTAAAGCAGTGTATTTTGAAATTAATGTACCAACATCATTGCCTAACATGGATTTTCCGACCATGTAGCCACATTTTCAAGCGCTTTAATATGAGTAGGTTAGTGCCAACATGTCTAAATCGGTGGGTGTGTATCTTTTTTGGTAATCTTGAAGATTTTATCCAAATACATGACGATTCGATTCACACCTTCAACCTTTTGATATAAAATTCCAGAGATTGAATTTTCGAGACATTCAGTATATAGGTAATAGTCTAAATTGTCAATAGGAGCATAAAGTTGAAATCTTTACAATACTCATACTTCAATCTCTCAAACGCTTTTTCCTGTTCCTCTCCCCCACTCCAAATTTGACATTTTTATGGGTGAGTTTCATCATAGGAGCAATTATCTCATTATATTCAGGAATAAAACGTCTGTATAAATTAGTCAGTCCAACTAGAGCCAAAATTTCATTTCGGTCTTCAAAACAATTTACCATTTTTCTTGGAGTGCTTGGCCTCGAATTCTAAAAATTTCTCAATTTTCTTGTTTTGTTTTCCAATTTTACCCGGAGACAAAACGCTTAGAGTGTAGTCTTGGCCTTGAACAATTCTGTTTTTTCAGCATTGAGCTTAATTCCATATTCTCTGCAAGCTTTTAGAACCTCAATAATATCCAAAACGTGTTCTTTGAAACCTTTATTCTAACCAAAACGTCATCAACGTAGGCAGTGATAGATTCTCTATCAGGAATAATTCTGTTTACCATTTTGATAAACTCAGCAGATGGAAATTTTCAACCCATATGGCAGCCTCTCAAATTGATAGACACGCCCCTCAATCTGAAAACCACAAAATTTTTTAGAATATTCGTCCAGACGGAGTTGCCAAAATCCGCTGGCCAGAAATCAAAACGAGAAAGAATTCGGCATCTCCATTTTTGGTAATTATTCGATCTAAAGTTGCTGACTCATTATAGTTGTTACCTAGCTTTGGGTTCAACCAAGTAGGATTCAAACAAATGCGCAAACTGCCATTTGCTTTCACTTTCACAACTATATTATTAATATATCGAGTGTCAGATGGAGTAATTGTACCTTCTCTCAACATCTTTTTAATCTCTCGATCAATTGCAGGCATCAACTTATTTGATGGCCTGTGGTTCACACCCCTCCATTCCTCCTCATCGGCCATGTCGAAATGGACGGGTGGACCTGTGTAGCAACCTGGAGATTTTGAAAAAACATCGGAAAACTCACTGAGTAGGTCATAAGCCCACTTTTTCCGCTTTTCACAAATTTTTCCTTGTTCAACGATATGATTTTAGGCCCTCATAGAGTTTTTTCAAAAATACCTCTGATGAGTCATCATATTCTGGAATATCGGCCAACCTATCATTCTTAGCATAGGTATGTTTTCTCATACGGTTAGGAATTTCATTGCCATACCTACCGGCAGGTCTTACATTATTTATTTTCAAAACTCCAGTATACTCTTCCTCAGACATGTAGGGAAGATAGACCTTCTCTGTTCCCTCTTGGGCTTACAGTAGGCACATTTTTACAATTTTAGGTTCGATGCCCAATTCCAACATCGAAACCCTTCCACATAATGAATATCTGATTGCATTGGGGATGAGATAAAAAGGAACATTTATCTCATGTTTGCCAAAATTCATCCTGACATTCAGCAAATTGTGCATCGTGCCTACAATTTGCTTGTCAGCTAATTCGATCTCAATCAAATGATCTAACTTTTTGAATTTGACATTTTCGGGAAACTTATCTAGTAGGTACCTAGCAGTTTCCAGAGCCATAACATTCGGTTCAGCACCAGTATCTAGTTGGGTAGGACTTACGACACCTTGAATTTCGGGATTCACTACACATGTTATCCCGTCTTGTTACCCAAATCTCTGATCGCTATCTCCCTCATCTTTCATAGGTGGATCCTTCTGGGCTCCTATAAATTCAGAGTCTGAGTCTCAATTTGCTGGGGTCCTATACGCAGGCTTCACGACAGTATCCTTCCCTTCCAACTGGTTACCTATACTTTCCAAATTCGACTCTATTTTTCGGAAAAAGCTCCTCAGGAGACCTCTTTTCCTCACGCATCCGTTTGATATCGTCTCTAATGAACTCAGGAATGACCGAGTCATCCTTTAGTTTCGATTCTGAACACCTAATCTGACGATCGATCCTACCAACGACATTGCCCTGCTCATCTACAACGTTTTCAGAAGAAGAGTTTTCAAAAACTCGAGTCACTCGCTCAGGCTCACCTTGAGGAGGACTACTCAGAGCTACTGAGTTAGAAAGCTTGTCAGAATGACAAGAGGAAACCTCATGAGGCCCAGTCACTCGCTCAGCACTTGCTTGAGGAGGACACCTCGACCCATTCAGGGGAGAAAAATTACCTATTTGGCAAGAAGGCACTTCATGAGGGGTAGCCCCACCCCCGACCTTAGCGTGGGAGGGACCTCTCAGAGCTACCGAGGACAAGAATTCATTGACTGAATTCAAAGTTCTGAATAAACACGTTGTACAGGGAACCAGCGCTTGAAATATTTATTATAAAAATATTTCGACTTGATAGGTTTAATAAAATGATTCCTATCTTTTATATAAGTTGATCGACCTGTCTTTTTGATATTTGTGTTTCAGCAAAAATGAGAGAAGGCGTGACGGCGACATGCACGTTGCCTAATTTCTCTAGGCGATAGAAAGCACTGACGGAAAGACCATAATCGGCTCACGGACACAGCAAAATTTTTCCGAGGAGGGAGGACCGGAGGGGAAAACCATCACGATCTCTTCAGCTCCTTTTGCAAGCAACATACGAACAATTTCTTGCATTTTATCGGAAACATACGAATTAGGAAGTTGGGACTGTTTAATTCCCTTTTTCCACAAGACAAAATTACTTTTGTAGATTTTAATTTTTCAGGTGCGAGTTTGTCATACAGCATATTTAGCGAGATATTTTCCTTCAAGTATGGGACCTCACGGAGATTTTCCATATTCGTATTTGGACTGTTCCTAGCCAAATAATAATTAATCGAGTCACCTATAATCTGATATCCACCTGCTGTATAAAAATAATTGTCATTATCTATTGACTCGACGCACTCGCACCTGCCTCCTCGTTTTTTGAAACAGACAAGCTATTAATTTGCTTAGAGGCAGATTTGTCTTGATTTTTGTTTTGACTAGGATTTTGCTGATTGTTATTTACCGGATAAGCTATAGATTTGCGGTTATAGTACTCATCTTTTCCAGAATTTTGGTTCGAATTGTCATTATAGTTCCTATTCCTGTAATTTTTTCTAAACCCTTCTGATTTCCTAGTATTACGATTTTCCTGATTATTTTGGCCATTATTATCACGCTTCTCGTTATTCTGTTTATTATTACCAGAATTGTTATTATTAAAACGATTATTCCTGAATTTATTCGAATTCTGGGAATTCTGGTTGTTACCATTATTACCATTATTCGAATTATTTCCGGAATTACCATTAACAACGCTGGTTTTATTCAACGATTTCGATTTCTTACCATAAATATCAGAAAATCTAGGATCATCCTCAAAAGTGTTCATTAATTCCTCAAGTTTCCCTAAGAAACCCTCAGACGTGGTAAAATCTTCCCACTTTAATTTATTCGACCACCATTCAGGTACTTTCCTACTTAACGCAACGATTATTTCCGGTTCAGTCTTTTTATCCATCGATTTGATGGTACCTAGCCAAATATCAAGCTCATTAATCAGTTCTTTACCAGTGGTTACCTTATCTGACAAATCTAAATCCTGAAAATATGCCCATACTTCCTTCTTTCTTTGTTTTGACCAGAATTCTTTCACAAATTCCTCTCTAAACAATTCCCAATTCAGCGTATTCATAAGAAGCATTTTTCCATCTCAAAGCAGGCTCGTACTTAATCGACTGCCTACACAAATTGATATAATCTTGTTCATTAGCATCCTCCTGGCTATCCATGAATCTCTCAAACAAATCCAAAAATCGCATAGCATGGTAATAATTATCCTTATTAAACTCAATGCCATTGTCTCTCAGAGTCTTGGCTGTTAATTCGTTTAATCTTACCGCGATTTTATTTGTACCGACACTAGGTTTATTCTCACATTGTAATAATCGTTCCTCAAGACTAGAAATTTTGTTTGTTAAATTTTCTATCTTTGTTCTAGAATTAAAAATTTCGTTCACATCGATTTCTTTGCCTGTACCTATATCTTTCAAAATCGTTTGAAGATTTTTTAATGTACTCTCAAGCACTTTATTTCTCTCAAATAATTTTTTAATATCAGTTTCGAAACTTTTGTTGGTGTTTTCCAAACCCTGATTAATTAATTTGAGTTCCTCATATTTTTCAGTCAAAGAATCGAATTTGAAAGTATCCTAGAATCATTTTCCTGTAACCTATCAGTTTTCTGATTGGTACTATCTTTAATTCTGACAATTTACTGTTTAAATCACGATCTAAAGTTACAATGCTCAGATTAAATTTTTCAGTACTTTTTTCCTGTAATTTTAAATCTTTTTGAATTCCCTCAATGTCTTTTCCATTTTTTAGAATAGCTTTCATGTGAAATATAATTACAGAACCAGTGAGATCTGCAAGATTATTGATATTTTCCATAGCACCTTTGAATTTGGATTCATCCTCATCAATTGCCTTAACATCTATCAATTTCTTGGAAAAAATTTTCTTTTTATACTCTTTGTATTCGGCAATTTGTTCAGGCGTAAAATTTCTCTGCCATCTCCTTTTCTAAAGAGTTAAGCTGATTTTCGTTTGTCATTATGGTAAAAATTTCAAATAAATATTTGACTAATAAATCTGGTAAGACTGAATAATCTGATTCGATTACGACTCGACACTCAATTTTAGCTAAATTTTCGTCTCTCAAAATTTCCAAGGTCACTAAAAATCAATTCGCTTCTGTTTTACAAAACCCTCGTACCCTATCTCTTAAAAATACGTTTAAAATTACGCGAGGTTTAAAAATAAGTAGGTAAAACAATTTAACCCTAAAACGCACTTCAACGCGAAAATAGACGAAAACGAAAATTACAAATTACATAAAACGGATAACAATACCCAAATTTTACACAGTGTCGATGTCTCAAGCGCTGACCACCTCCAGGGATCGTTGATTCGACGAATTTTCCTCTGGAAACTTTTGTAGCACAGCTTGAATAAGCTCTCGGGCGCCAATGAATTGGTGGTAAAAGATAGTTGATTTGGCTTGGTAGTTGAACTTTCGCCCTCACGTGAGTCGTGAGCTGGTTGGTGAGGTGACAGGCTTTAGCAAGGCGAGGTGATCAATGGGATCCTGGGTCTACCTGTGAGTCTGGCTACCGCGGGCACAGAGTCAACGGTCACTTCACCGGACTTATTACACCAAATCAAATAGATTGCACTTGACGAGTCGCGAAGTAATAAGTTGGGTCACTCAGAGTGCACAACTTATTACAAAGAAAAGAAATCTTGCACGGCGAAACGTTAACTGAATTTATTAGCACAACCGAGATTACGAAATATACATCACACGTTAACTAGAAGTATCAATAATAAACGCGATAACGCATTTCGATGTACACGAAGTACCTAGTATTTACATAAACGTAACGTATGAAGTACAATGATCGAATGAGCTCTCGCTCTCAGCTACTTCTAGTTGTCAGCTTCTGTGGAAGCATCCAGAAGTAACAATCGAGAAGGGAAAGAGGTAAACCCGTAACTGCCGGTTTGATTTCATCATCTAGTCAGCTACTAGAAGAATCTAGTAGCGACTAGATGAAAGTAGAAAAAGATCGAGAGCTGCTGTATTCGGTACGTGGTATTACGTAAGCCCAGTACAAAGTCTTATCTAACAGATAAGAGCTTTGTACTCTTGAATACAGCACAGGCTAATTTCGCCTGTAATTTCGTCAGAAAGGTGATCGCATGCTTGTATAGGTAGGTAAACCTATCTATCCAAGCATTTTGCGACCCCAAGGGCGCAATTTCAGGGAGGTATTTCACCTACGGTTCAAAATATTAATTTACAAAATTAAATAATTAAATATTAATTTACAAAATTAAATATTTAAATATTAATATTTGAAAATTAAATAACTAAATATTAATTTACAAAATTAAATATTTAAATATTAATATTTGAAAATTAAATAATTAAATATTAATATTTGAAAATTAAATAATTAAATATTAATTTACAAAATTAAATATTTAAATATTAATATTTGAAAAGTAGAACTTAAATATTAATATTTGAAAATTAAATAATTAAATATTAATTTATGAAAATTAAATAATTAAATCTTAATTGACAAAATGAAATATTTAAATATTAATATTTGAAAATTAAAGACCTACATATTAATTTACCACCTGAAATATTTAAATAATAATATTTGAAAATTAGAAATTAAATATTAATATTTGAAAATTAAATAATTAAATATTACTGTTTGAAAATTAAATAATTAAATATTAATTTACAAAATTAAATATCTAAATATTAATATTTGAAAATTAAATAACTAAATATTAATTTACAAAATTAAATATTTAAATATTAATATTTGAAAATTAAATAATTAAATATTAATATTTGAAAATTAAATAATTAAATATTAATTTATGAAAATTAAATATTTAAATATTAATATTTGAAAATTAGAAATTAAATATTAATATTTGAAAATTAAATAATTAAATATTAATTTTTGAAAATTAAAAAATTAATTTTTGAAAATTGAATAATTAAATATTGATTTTTGAAAATTAAATATTTAAATATTAATTTACAAAATTAAATATTTAAATATTAATATTTGAAAATTAGATAATTAAATATTAATATTTGAAAATTAAATAATTAAATATTAATTTACAAAATTAAATATTTAAATATTAATATTTGAAAATTAAATAACTAAATATTAATTTACAAAATTAAATATTTAAATATTAATATTTGAAAATTAGACAATTAAATATTAATATTTGAAAATTAAATAACTAAATATTAATTTTTGAAAATTAAATAATTAAATATTAATTTTTGAAAATTAAATAATTAAATATTAATTTACAAAATTAAATATTTAAATATTAATTTACAAAATTAAATATTTAAATATTAATATTTGAAAATTAAATAACTAAAAATTAATTTACAAAATTAAATATTTAAATATTAATATTTGAAAATTAGATAATTAAATATTAATATTTGAAAATTAAATAATTAAATATTAATTTACAAAATTAAATATTTAAATATTAATAATTGAAATTTAGAAATTAAATATTAATATTTGAAAATTAAATAATTAAATATTAATTTTTGAAAATTAAATAATTAAATATTAATTTACAAAATTAGATATTTAAATATTAATATTTGAAAATTAAATAACTAAATATTAATTTACAAAATTAAATATTTAAATATTAATATTTGAAAATTAGAAATTAATTATTAATTTTTGAAACTTAAATAATTATATCTTAATTTTGGAAAATTAAATAATTAAATATTAATTTACAAAATTAAATATCTAAATATTAATATTTGAAAATTAAATAACTAAATATTAATTTACAAAATTAAATATTTAAATATTAATATTTGAAAATTAAATAATTAAATATTAATATTTGAAAATTAAATAATTAAATATTAATTTATGAAAATTAAATATTTAAATATTAATATTTGAAAATTAGATAATTAAATATTAATATTTGAAAATTAAATAACTAAATATTAATTTTTGAAAATTAAATAATTAAATATTAATTTTTGAAAATTAAATAATTAAATATTAATTTACAAAATTAAATATTTAAATATTAATTTACAAAATTAAATATTTAAATATTAATATTTGAAAATTAGAAATTAAATATTAATATTTGATAATTAAATAATTAAATATTAAGTTTTGAAAATTAAATAACTAAATATTAATTTACAAAATTAAATATTTAAATATTAATATTTGAAAATTATAAATTAAATATTAATATTTTAAAATTAAATTATTAAATATTAATTTTTTAAAATTAAATAAATAATTATTTATTTAAAAAATTAAATATTTAAATATTTATTTTTGTAAATTAAATATTTAATTATTTAATTTTCAAAAATAAATATATAAATATTAATTTTTGAAAATTAAAAAAATAAATATTAATTTAAAAAATTAAATATTTAAATATTAATATTTGAAAATTAAATAACTAAATATTAATTTACAAAATTAAATATTTAAATATTAATATTTGAAAATTAGAAATTAAATATTAATATTTGAAAATTAAATAATTAAATATTAATTTTGCAAAATTAAATAATTAAATATTAATTTACAAAAATAGATATATAAATATTAATATTTGAAAATTAAATAACTAAATAATAATTTACAAAATTAGATATTTAAATATTAATATTTGAAAATTAGAAATTAAATATTAATATTTGAAAATTAAATAATTAAATATTAATTTTTGAAAATTAAATAATTAAATATTAATTTACAACATGAGATATTTAAATATTAATATTTGAAAATTAAATAACTAAATATCAATTTACAAAATTAAATATTTAAATATTAATATTTGAAAATGAGAAATTAAATATTAATATTTATAAATTAAATAATTAAATATTAATTTTCAAAATTAAATTTTTAAATATTAATATTTGAAAATTAAATAACTAAATATTAATTTACATAATTAAATATTTAAGTATTAATATTTGAAAATTAGTCATTCAATATTAATATTTGAAAATTATATAATTAAATATTAATATTTTAAAATTAAATAATTAAATATAAATATTTGAAAATTAAATAATTAAATATTAATTTACAAAATTAAATATTTAAATATTAAGATTTGAAAATTAGAAATTAAATATTAATATTTGAAAATTAAATAATTAAATATTAATTTATGAAAATTAAATAATTAAATATTAATTTACAAAATTAAATATTTAAATATTAATATTTGAAAATTAAAGAACTAAATATTAATTTACAAAATGGAATATTTAAATATTAATATTTGAAAATTAGAAATTAAATATTAATATTTGAAAATTAAATAATTAAATATTAATTTTTGAAAATTAAATAATTAAATATTAATTTACAAAATTAAATATCTAAATATTAATATTTGAAAATTAAATAACTAAATATTAATTTACAAAATTAAATATTTAAATATTAATATTTGAAAATTATAAAATAAAATTTTATATTAGAAAATTAAATAACGAAATATTAATTTACAAAATTAAATAATTAAATATTAATATTTGAAAATTAAATAATTAAATATTAATTTACAAAATTAAATATTTAAATATTAATATTTGAAAATTAGAAATTAAATATTAATATTTGAAAATTAAATAACTAAATATTAATTTTTGAAAAATAAATAATTTAATATTAATATTTGAAAATTAAATATTTAAATATTAATATTTGAAAATTAAAAAATTAAAAAATATTTTACAAAAATAAATATTTAAATATTAATATTTGAAAATTAGAAATTAAATATTAATATTTGAAAATTAAATAAATAAATATTAATTTTTGAAAATAAAATAATTCAATATTAATTTACAAAATTAAATATTTAAATATTAATATTTGAAAATTAAATAACGAAATATTAATTTTTGAAAAATAAATAATTGAATATTAATATTTGAAAATTAAATAATTAAATATTAATATTTGAAAATTAAATAATTAAATATTAATTTATGAAAATTAAATATTTAAATAATAATATTTGAAAATTAGAAATTAAATATTAATATTTGAAAATTAAATAACTAAATATTAATTTATGAAAATTAAATAATTAAATATTAATTTTTGAAAGTTAAATAATTGAATATTAATTTACAAAATTAAATATTTGAATATTAATTTACAAAATTAAATATTTAAATATTAATATTTGAAAATTAGAAATTAAATATTAATATTTGAAAATTAAATAATTAAATATTAATTTTTGAAAATTAAAAAATAAAATATTAATTTACCACATTAAATATTTAAATATTAATATTTGAAAATTAGAAATTAAATACTAATATTTGAAAATTAAATAATTAAATATTAATTTTTGAAAATTAAATAATTAAATATTAATATTTGAAAATTAAATAATTACATATTAATTGACACAATTAAATATTTATCTATGAATAGTTGAAATTTATTAATTAAATATTAATATTTGAAAATTAAATAATTAAATATTAATTTTTGAATATTAAATAATTAAATATTTATTTACAAAATTAAATATTTAAATATTAATATTTGAAAATTAAATAACTAAATATTAATTTACAAAATTAAATATTTAAATATTAATATTTGAAAATTAGAAATTAAATATTAATATTTGAAAATTAAATAATTAAATATTACTTTTTGAAAATTGAATAATTAAATATTAATTTACAAAATTAAATATCTAAATATTAATATTTGAAAATTAAATAACTAAATATTAAGTTACCAAATTAAATCTTTAAATATTAATATTTGAAAATTAGAAATTAAATATTAATATTTGAAAATTAAATAATTAAATATTACTTTTTGAAAATTAAATAATTAAATATTAATTTACAAAATTAAATATCTAAATATTAATATTTGAAAATTAAATAACTAAATATTAATTTACAAAATTAAATATTTAAATATTAATATTTGAAAATTAGAAATTAAATATTAATATTTGAAAATTAAATAATTAAATATCAATTTACAAAATTAAATATTTAAATATTAATATTTGAAAATTAAATAACTAAATATTAATTTACAAAATTAAATATTTAAATATTAATATTTGAAAATTAGAAATTGAATATTAATATTTGAAAATTAAATAATTAAATATTAATATTTGAAAATTAAATAATTAAATATTAATATTTGAAAATTAAATAATTAAATATTAATTTACAAAATTAAATATTCAAATATTAATATTTGAAAATTAGAAATTAAATATTAATATTTGAAAATTAAATAATTAAATATTGATTTATGAAAATTAAATAATTGAATATTAATTTACACAATTAGACATTTATATATTAATATTTGAAAGTTAAATAACTAAATATTAATTTACAAAATGGAATATTTAAATATTAATATTTGAAAAATAGAAATTAAATATTAATATTTGAAAATTAAGTAATTAAATATTAATTTTTGAAAATTAAATAATTAAATATCAATTTACAAAATTAAATATTTAAATAATAATATTTGAAAATTAGAAATTAAATATTAATATTTGAAAATTAAATAACTAAATATTAATTTTTGAAAATTAAATAATTGAATATTAATTTTTGAAAATTAAATAATTAAATATTAATTTACAAAATTAAATATTTAAATATTAATTTACAAAATTAAATATTTAAATATTAATATTTGAAAATTAAATAACTAAATATTAATTTACAAAATTAAATATTTAAATATTAATATTTGAAAATTAGAAATTAAGTATTAATATTTGAAAATTAAATAATTAAATATTAATTTACAAAATTAAATATTTAAATATTAATATTTGAAAATTAGAAATTAAATATTAATATTTGAAAATTAAATAATTAAATATTAATTTATGAAAATTAAATATTTAAATATTAATATTTGAAAATTAAATAACTAAATATTAATTTACAAAATGGAATATTTAAATATTAATATTTGAAAATTAGAAATTAAATATTAATATTTGAAAATTAAATAATTAAATATTACTTTTTGAAAATTAAATAATTAAATATTAATTTACAAAATTAAATATCTTAATATTAATATTTGAAAATTAAATAACTAAATATTAATTTACAAAAATAAATATTTAAATATTAATATTTGAAAATTAGAAATTAAATATTAATATTTGAAAATTAAATAATTAAATATTAATTTTTGAAAATTAAATAATTAAATATTAATTTTTGAAAATTAAATAACTAAATATTAATTTACAAAATTAAATATTTAAATATTAATATTTGAAAATTAGAAATTGACTCTTAATATTTGAAAATTAAATAATTAAATATTAATATTTGAAAATTAAATAATTAAATATTAATTTTTGAAAATTAAATAATTAAATATTAATTTACAAAATTAAATATTCAAATATTAATATTTAAAAATTAAATAATTAAATATTAAATTTTGAAAATTAAGTATATAAATAATAATTTTTGAAAATTAAATAATTAAATATTAATTTAAAAAATTATATATTTAAATATTAATATTACAAAATTAAATATTTAAATATTAATATTTGAAAATTAAATAACTAAATATTAATTTACAAAATTAAATATTTAAATATTAATATTTGAAAATTAAATAATTAAATATTAATATTTGAAAATTAAATAATTAAATATTAATTTACAAAATTAAATATTTAAATATTAATATTTGAAAATTAAATAATTAAATATCAATATTTGAAAATTAAATAATTAAATATTAATATTTGAAAATTAAAAATTTAAATATTAATATTTGAAAATTAAATAATTAAATATTAAGTTTTGAAAATTAAATAACTAAATATTAATTTACAAAATTAAATATTTAAATATTAATATTTGAAAATTAGAAATTAAATATTAATATTTGAAAATTAAATAATTAAATATTAATTTTTGAAAATTAAATAATTAAATATTAATTTACAAAATTAGATATTTAAATATTAATATTTGAAAATTAAATAACTAAATATTAATTTACAAAATTAAATATTTAAACATTAATATTTGAAAATTAGAAATTAAATATTAATATTTGAAAATTAAATAATTAAATATTCATTTACAAAATTAAATAATTAAATATTAATATTTGAAAATTAAATAACTAAATATTAATTTACAAAATTAAATATTTAAATATTAATATTTGAAAATTAGAAAGTAAATATTAATATTTGAAAATTAAATAATTAAATATTAATATTTGAAAATTAAATAATTAAATATTAATATTTGAAAATTAAATATTTAAATATTATTTTACAAAATTAAATATTTAAATATTAATATTTGAAAATTAGAAATTGAATATTAATATTTAAAAATTCAATATTTAAATATTAATTTACAAAATTAAATATTTAAATATTAATATTTGAAAATTAGAAATTAAATATTAATATTTGAAAATTAAATAATTAAATATTAATTTTTGAAAATTAAATAATTAAATATTAATTTACAAAATTAGATATTTAAATATTAATATTTGAAAATTAAATAACTAAATATTAATTTACAAAATTAAATATTTAAATATTAATTTGTGAAAATTAGAAATTAAATGTTTATTTTTGAACATTAAATAAATAAATATTAATTTTTGAAAATTAAATAATTAAATATTAATTTACAAAATTAAATATTTAAATATTAATATTTGAAAATTAAATAACTAAATATTAATTTACAAAATTAAATATTTAAATATTAATATTTGAAAATTAAATAATTAAATATTAATTTTTGAAAATTAAATAATTGAATATTAATTTTTGAATATTAAAAATTTAAATATTAATTTTGAAAATTAAATAATTAAATATTAATATTTGAAAATTAAATAACTAAATATTAATTTTTGAAAATTAAATAATTGAATATTAATTTTTGAAAATTCAATAATTGAATATTAATTTTTGAAAATTAAATAATTAAATATTAAGTTACAAAATTAAATATTTAAATATTAATATTTGAAAATTAGAAATTAAATATTAATATTTGAAAATTAAATAATTAAATATTAATTTTTGAAAATTAAATAATTAAATATTAATTTACAAAATTAAATATTTAAATATTAATATTTGAAAATTAGAAATTACATATTAATATTTGAAAATTAAATAATTAAATATTAATTTTTGAAAATTAAATATTTAAATTTTATTTTACAAAATTAAATATTTAAATATTAATATTTGAAAGTTAAATAATTGAATATTAAATTTTGAAAATTAAATATTTAAATATTGATTTTTGAAAATTAAATAATTAAATATTAATTTACAAAATTAAATATTTAAATATTAATATTTGAAAATTAAATAATTAAATATTAATTTACAAAATTAAATATTTAAATATTAATATTTGAAAATTAGATAATAAAATATTAATATTTGAAAATTAAATATTTAAATATTAATATTTGAAAATTAAATAATTAAATATTAATTTACAAAATTAAATATTCAAATATTAATATTTGAAAATTGAAAATTAAATATTAATATTTGAAAATTAAATAATTAAATATTAATTTATAAAATTAAATAATTAAATATTAATTTACAAAATTATATATTTAAATATTTATATTTGAAAATTAAATAACTAAATATTAATTTACAAAATTAAATATTTAAATATTAATATTTGAAAATTAGAAATTAAATATTAATATTTGAAAATTAAATAATTAAATATTAATTTTTGAAAATTAAATAATTAAATATTAATTTACAAAATTAAATATTTAAATATTAATATTTGAAAATTAAATAATTAAATATTAATTTACAAAATTAAATATTCAAATATTAATATTTGAAAATTAGAAATTAAATAATGATATTTGAAAATTAAATGATTAAATATTAATTTTTGAAAATTAAATAATTAAATATTAATTTACAAAATTAAATATTTAAATATTAATATTTGAAAATTAAATAACTAAATATTAATTTACAAAATTAAATATTTAAATATTAATATTTGAAAATTAAATAATTAAATATTAATTTTTGAAAATTAAATAACTAAATATTAATTTACAAAATTAAATATTTAAATATTAATATTTGAAAATTAGAAATTAAATATTAATATTTGAAAATTAAATAATTAAATATTAATTTTTGAAAATTAAATGATTAAATATTAATTTTTGAAAATTATATATTTAAATATTAATATTTGAAAATTAAATAACTAAATATTAATTTACAAAATTAAATATTTAAATATTAATATTTGAAAATTAGAAATTAAATATTAATATTTGAAAATTAAATAATTAAATATTAATTTTTGAAAATTAAATAATTAAATATTAATTTACAAAATTAAATATTTAAATATTAATATTTGAAAATTAGAAATTAAATATTAATATTTGAAAATTAAATAATTAAATATTAATTTTTGAAAATTAAATAATTAAATATTATTTTACAAAATTAAATATTTAAATATTAATATTTTAAAATTTAATATTTAAATATAAATTTTAAAAATTAAATATTTAAATATTAATATTTGAAAATTTAATAATTAAATATTAATATTTGAAAATTAAATAATTAAATATTAATATTTGAAAATTAAATAATTAAATATTAATTTACAGAATTAAATATTTAAATATTAATATTTGAAAATTAAATAACTAAATATTAATTTACAAAATTAAATATTTAAATATTAATATTTGAAAATTAAATAATTAAATATTAATTTTTGAAAATTAAATAACTAAATATTAATTTACAAAATTAAATATTTAAATATTAATATTTGAAAATTAGAAATTAAATATTAATATTTGAAAATTAAATAATTAAATATTAAATTTTGAAAATTAAATAATTAAATATTAATTTTTGAAAATTAAATAATTAAATATTAATTTTTGAAAATTAAATAACTAAATATTAATTTACAAAATTAAATATTTAAATATTAATATTTGAAAATTAGAAATTAAATATTAATATTTGAAAATTATATAATTAAATATTAATTTTGCAAAATTAAATAATTAAATATTAATTTTTGAAAATTAAATAATTAAATATTAATTTTTGAAAATTAAATAACTAAATATTAATTTTTGAAAATTAAATAATTAAATATTAATTTTTGAACATTAAATAATTAAATATTAATTTACAAAATTAAATAATTAAATATTAATTTACAAAATTAAATATTTAAATAGTAATATTTGAAAATTAGAAATTAAATATTAATATGTGAAAATTAAATAATTAAATATTAATTTTTGAAAATTAAATAACTAAATAATAATTTACAAAATTAAATATTTAAATATTAATATTTGAAAATTAGAAATTAAATATTAATATTTGAAAATTAAATAATTAAATATTAATTTTTGAAAATTAAATAATTAAATATTAATTTACAAAATTAAATATTCAAATATTAATATTTAAAAATTAAATAATGAAATATTAAATTTTGAAAATTAAGTATATAAATAATAATTTTTGAAAATTAAATAATTAAATATTAATTTACAAAATTAAATAATTAAATATTACTTTTTGAAAATTAAATAATTAAATATTAATTTACAAAATTAAATATATAAATATTAATATTTGAAAATTAGAAATTGACTGTTAATATTTGAAAATTAAATAATTAAATATTAATATTTGAAAATTAAATAATTAAATATTAATTTACAAAATTAAATATTTAAATATTAATATTTGAAAATTAGAAATTAAATATTAATATTTGAAAATTAAATAATTAAATATTAATTTATGAAAATTAAATAATTAAATATTAGTTTACAAAATTAAATATTTAAATATTAATATTTGAAAATTAAATAACTAGATATTAATTTACCAACTGGAATATTTAAATATTAATATTTGATAATTAGAAATTAAATATTTATATTTGAAAATTAAGTAATTAAATATTAATTTTTGAAAATAAATAATTAAATATTAATTTATGAAAATTAAATATTTAAATAATAATATTTGAAAATTAAATAATTAAATATTAATATTTGAAAATTAAATAATTAAATATTAATATTTGAAAATTAAATAATTAAATATTAATTTACAAAATTAAATATTCAAATATTAATATTTGAAAATTAAATAATTAAATATTAATATTTGAAAATTAAATATTTAAATATTAATTTATGAAAATTAAATAATTAAATATTAATATTTGAAAATTAAATACTTAAATATTAATATTTGAAAATTAAATAATTAAATATTAATTTACAAAATTAAATATCTAAATATTAATATTTGAAAATTAAATAACTAAATATTAATTTACAAAATTTAATATTTAAATATTAATATTTGAAAATTAAATAATTAAATATTAATATTTGAAAATTAAATAATTAAATATTAATTTATGAAAATTAAATATTTAAATAATAATATTTGAAAATTAGAAATTAAATATTAATATTTGAAAATTAAATACCTAAATATTAATATTTGAAAATTAAATAATTAAATATTAATTTTTGAAAATTAAATAATTAAATATTAATTTACAAAATTAAATATTTAAATATTAATTTACAAAATTAAATATTTAAATATTAATATTTGAAAATTAGAAATTAAATATTAATATTTGAAAATTAAATAATTAAATATTAATTTTTGAAAATTAAATAATTAAATATTAATTTACAAAATTAAATATTTAAATATTAATATTTGAAAATTAGAAATTAAATAGTAATATTTGAAAATTAAATAACTAAATATTAATGTTTCAAAATTAATTATTTAAATATTAATTTACAAAATTAAATAATTAAATATTAATTTTTGAAAATTAAATAATTAAATATTAAATTTTGAAAATTAAGTATATAAATAATAATTTTTGAAAATTAAATAATTAAATATTAATTTACAAAATTAAATATTTAAATATTAATTTTTGAAAATGAAATAATTAAATATTAATTTACAAAATTAAATATTTAAATCTTAATATTTGAAATTTAGATATTTATTGTTAATATTTGAAAAGTAATTAAGTAAATATTAATATTTGAAAATTATATAATTAAATATTAATTTACAAAATTACATATTTAAATATTAATATTCGAAAATTAGAAATTAAATATTTATATTTGAAAATTAAAGAATTAAATATTAATTTATGAAAATTAAATATTTAAATAATAATATTTGAAAATTAGAAATTAAATATTAATATTTGAAAATTAATGAACTAAATATTAATTTTTGAAAATTAAATAATTAAATATTAATTTTTGAATATTAAATAATTAAATATTAATTTACAAAATTAAATATTTAAATATTAATTTACAAAATTAAATATTTAAATATTAATATTTGAAAATTAGAAACTGACTTTTAATAATTGAAAATTAAATAATTAAATATTAATTTTTGAAAATTAAATAATTAAATTTTTTTTTACAATATTAAATATTTAAATATTAATATTTGAAAATTAGAAATTAAATATTAATATTTGAAAATTAAATAATTAAATATTAATTTTTGAAAATTAAATAATTAAATATTAATTTACAAAATTAAATATTAAAATATTAATATTTAAAAATTAAATAATAAAATATAAAATTTTGAAAATTAAGTATATAAATAATAATTTTTGAAAATTAAATAATTAAATATTAATTTACAAAATTAAATATTTAAATATTAATATTTGAAAATTAAATAACTAAATATTAATTTACAAAATTAAATATTTAAATATTAATATTTGAAAATTAGAAATTGACTGTTAATATTTGACAATTAAATAATTAAATATTAATATTTGAAAATTAAATAATTAAATATTAATATTTGAAAATTAAATAATTAAATATTAATTTACAAAATTAAATATTTAAATATTAATATTTGAAAATTAGAAATTAAATATTAATATTTGAAAATAAAATAATTAAATATTAATTTACAAAATTAAATATTTAAATTTTAATATTTGAAAATTAGAAATTAAATATTAATATTTGAAAATTAAATAATTAAATATTAATTTATGAAATTTAAATAATTAAATTTTATTTTTCAAAATTAGATATTTAATTATTAATATTTGAAAATTAAATAACTAAATATTAATTTACAAAATTAAATATTTAAATATTAATATTTGAAAATTAGAAATTGAATGTAAATATTTGAAAATTAAATAATTAAATATTAATATTTGAAAATTAAATAATTAAATATTAATTTACAAAATTTAATATTTAAATATTAATATTTGAAAATTAGAAATTAATTATTAATATTTGAAAATTAAATAATTAAATATTAATTTATGAAAATTAAATATTTAAATAATAATATTTGAAAATTAGAAATTAAATATTAATATTTGAAAATTAAATAACTAAATATTAATTTTTGAAAATTAAATAATTAAATTCTAATTTTTGAAAATTAAATAATTAAATATTAATTTACAAAATTGAATATTTAAATATTAATTTACAAAATTAAATATTTAAATATTAATATTTGAAAATTAGAAATTAAATATTAATATTTGAAAATTAAATAATTAAATATTAATTTTTGAAAATTAAATAATTAAATATTAATTTAAAAAATTAAATATTTAAATAATAATAGTTGAAATTTAGAAATTAAATATTAAAATTTGAAAATTAAATAATTAAATATTAATTTTTGAAAATTAAAAAACTAAATATTAATTTACAAAATTAAATAATCAAATATTAATACTTAAACATTACATAATTAAATATTAAATTTAGAAACTTAAGTATAGAAATAATAATTTTTGAAAATTAAATAATTATATATTAATTTACAAAATTAAATATTTAAATATTAATATTTGAAAATTAAATAACTAAATATTAATTTACAAAATTAAATATTTAAATATTAATATTTGAAAATTAGAAATTGACTGTTAATATTTGAAAATTAAATAATTAAATATTAATATTTGAAAATTAAATAATTAAATATTAATTTACAAAATTAAATATTTAAATATTAATATTTGAAAATTAGAAATTAAATATTAATATTTGAAAATTAAATAATTAAATATTAATTTATGAAAATTAAATAATTAAATATTAGTTTACAAAATTAAATATTTAAATATTAATATTTGAAAATTAAATAACTAAATATTAATTTACAAAATGGAATATTTAAATATTAATATTTGAAAATTAGAAATTAAACATTAATATTTGAAAATTAAATAATTAAATATTACTTTTTGAAAATTGAATAATTAAATATTAATTTACAAAATTAAATATCTATATATTAATATTTGAAAACTAAATAACTAAATATTAATTGACAACAGTAATTATTTAAATATAAATATTTGAAATATATAAATTAAATATTAATATTGGAAATTTAATAATTAAATATCTATTTACAAAATTAAATATTTAAATATTACTATTTGAAAATTAAATAACTAAATATTAATTTACAAAATTAAATATTTAAATATTAATATTTGAAAATTAGAAATTGACTGTTAATATTTGAAAATTAAATAATTAAATATTAATTTTTGAAAATTAAATAATTAAATATTAATATTTGAAAATTTAATAATTAAATATTAATATTTGAAAATTAAATAATTAAATATTAATTTACAAAATTAAATATTCAAATATTAATATTTGAAAATTAGAAATTAAATATTAATATTTGAAAATTAAATAATTAAATATTGATTTATGAAAATTAAATAATTAAATATTAATTTACAAAATTAGACATTTATATATTAATATTTGAAAGTTAAATAACTAAATATTAATTTACAAAATGGAATATTTAAATATTAATATTTGAAAATTAGAAATTAAATATTAATATTTGAAAATTAAGTAATTAAATATTAATTTTTGAAAATTAAATAATTAAATATCAATTTACAAAATTAAATATTTAAATAATAATATTTGAAAATTAGAAATTAAATATTAATATTTGAAAATTAAATAACTAAATATTAATTTTTGAAAATTAAATAATTGAATATTAATTTTTGAAAATTAAATAATTAAATATTAATTTACAAAATTAAATATTTAAATATTAATATTTGAAAATTAAATAACTAAATATTAATTTACAAAATTAAATATTTAAATATTAATATTTGAAAATTAGAAATTAAGTATTAATATTTGAAAATTAAATAATTAAATATTAATTTACAAAATTAAATATTTAAATATTAATATTTGAAAATTAGAAATTAAATATTAATATTTGAAAATTAAATAATTAAATATTAATTTATGAAAATTAAATAATTAAATATTAATTTTCAAAATTAAATATCTTAATATTAATATTTGAAAATTAAATAACTAAATATTAATTTACAAAAATAAATATTTAAATATTAATATTTGAAAATTAGAAATTAAATATTAATATTTGAAAATTAAATAATTAAATATTAATTTTTGAAAATTAAATAATTAAATATTAATTTTTGAAAATTAAATAATTAAATATTAATTTACAAAATTAAATATTTAAATATTAATATTTGAAAATTAGAAATTAAATATTAATATTTGAAAATTAAATAACTAAATATTAATATTTGAAAATTAAATAATTAAATATTAATTTTTGAAAATTAAATAATTAAATATTAAATTTTGAAAATTAAGTATATAAATAATAATTTTTGAAAATTAAATAATTAATTATAAATTTACAAAATTCAAAATTTAAATAATAATAATTGAAAATTAAATAACTAAATATAAATTTACAAAATTAAATAATTAAATATTAATAATTGAAAATTAGAAATTGACTGTTAATATTTGAAAATTAAATAATTAAATATTAATATTTGAAAATTAAATAATTAAATATTAATTTACAAAATTAAATATTTAAATATTAATATTTGAAAATTAGAAATTAAATATTAATATTTGAAAATTAAATAATTAAATATTAATTTACAAAATTAAATATTTAAATATTAATATTTGAAAATTAGAAATTAAATATTAATATTTGAAAATTAAATAATTAAATATTAATTTATGAAAATTAAATAATTAAATATTAATTTTCAAAATTAAATATTTAAATATTAATATTTGAAAATTAAATAACTAAATATTAATTTACAAAATTAAATATTTAAATATTAATATTTGAAAATTAGAAATTGACTGTTAATATTTGAAAATTAAATAATTAAATATTAATATTTGAAAATTAAATAACTAAATATTAATTTACAAAATTAAATATATAAAACATAATATATGAAAATTAGAAATTAAATATTAATATTTTAAAATTAAATTATTAAATATTAATTTATGAAAATTAAATATTTAAATAATAATATTTGAAAATTAGAAATTAAATATTAATATTTGAAAATTAAATAACTAAATATTAATTTTTGAAAATTAAATAATTAAATATTAATTTTTGAAAATTAAATAATTAAATATTAATTTACAAAATTAAATATTTAAATATTAATTTACAAAATTAAATATTTAATTATTAATATTTGAAAATTAGAAATTAAATATTAATATTTGAAAATTAAATAATTAAATATTAATTTTTGAAATTTAAATAATTACCTATTAATTTACAAAATTAAATAATTAAATATTAATATTTGAAAATTAGAAAATAAATATTAATATTTGAAAATTAAATAATTAAATATTAATTTTTGAAAATTAAATAATTAAATATTAATTTACAAAATTAAATATTCAAATATTAATATTTAAAAATTAAATAATTAAATATTAAATTTTGAAAATTAAGTATATAAATAATAATTTTTGAAAATTAAATAATTAAATATTAATTTACAAAATTAAATATTTAAATATTAATATTTGAAAATTAACTCAGTATAGATTACTTTACTACATTAAATATTTAAATATTAAGATTTGAAAATTAGAAATTGACTGTTAATATTTGAAAATTAAATAATTAAATATTAATATTTGAAAATTAAATAATTAAATATTAATTTACAAAATTAAATATTTAAATATTAATATTTGAAAATTAGAAATTAAATATTAATATTTGAAAATTAAATAATTAAATATTAATTTATGAAAATTAAATAATTAAATATTAGTTTACAAAATTAAATATTTAAATATTAATATTTGAAAATTAAATAACTAAATATTAATTTACAAAATGGAATATTTAAATATTAATATTTGAAAATTAGAAATTAAATATTAATATTTGAAAATTAAATAATTAAATATTACTTTTTGAAAATTGAATAATTAAATATTAATTTACAAAATTAAATATCTAAATATTAATATTTGAAAATTAAATAACTAAATATTAATTTACAAAATTAAATATTTAAATATTAATATTTGAAAATTAGAAATTAAATATTAATATTTGAAAATTAAATAATTAAATATCAATTTACAAAATTAAATATTTAAATATTAATATTTGAAAATTAAATAACTAAATATTAATTTACAAAATTAAATATTTAAATATTAATATTTGAAAATTAGAAATTGAATATTAATATTTGAAAATTAAATAATTAAATATTAATATTTGAAAATTAAATAAATAAATATTAATATTTGAAAATTAAATAAATAAATATTAATATTTGAAAATTAAATAATTAAATATTAATTTACAAAATTAAATATTCAAATATTAATATTTGAAAATTAGAAATTAAATATTAATATTTGGAAATTAAATAATTAAATATTGATTTATGAAAATTAAATAATTAAATATTAATTTACAAAATTAGACATTTATATATTAATATTTGAAAGTTAAATAACTAAATATTAATTTACAAAATGGAATATTTAAATATTAATATTTGAAAATTAGAAATTAAATATTAATATTTGAAAATTAAGTAATTAAATATTAATTTTTGAAAATTAAATAATTAAATATCAATTTACAAAATTAAATATTTAAATAATAATATTTGAAAATTAGAAATTAAATATTAATATTTGAAAATTAAATAACTAAATATTAATTTTTGAAAATTAAATAATTGAATATTAATTTTTGAAAATTAAATAATTAAATATTAATTTACAAAATTAAATATTTAAATATTAATATTTGAAAATTAAATAACTAAATATTAATTTACAAAATTAAATATTTAAATATTAATATTTGAAAATTAGAAATTAAGTATTAATATTTGAAAATTAAATAATTAAATATTAATTTACAAAATTAAATATTTAAATATTAATATTTGAAAATTAGAAATTAAATATTAATATTTGAAAATTAAATAATTAAATATTAATTTATGAAAATTAAATAATTAAATATTAATTTTCAAAATTAAATATCTTAATATTAATATTTGAAAATTAAATAACTAAATATTAATTTACAAAAATAAATATTTAAATATTAATATTTGAAAATTAGAAATTAAATATTAATATTTGAAAATTAAATAATTAAATATTAATTTTTGAAAATTAAATAATTAAATATTAATTTTTGAAAATTAAATAATTAAATATTAATTTACAAAATTAAATATTTAAATATTAATATTTGAAAATTAGAAATTAAATATTAATATTTGAAAATTAAATAACTAAATATTAATATTTGAAAATTAAATAATTAAATATTAATTTTTGAAAATTAAATAATTAAATATTAATTTACAAAATTAAATATTCAAATAT
The DNA here is from genome assembly GCA_038380155.1 of Pseudococcus jackbeardsleyi. Taxonomy (NCBI): domain Eukaryota; kingdom Metazoa; phylum Arthropoda; class Insecta; order Hemiptera; family Pseudococcidae; genus Pseudococcus; species Pseudococcus jackbeardsleyi. The sequence goes on from JAZDXF010000199.1 coordinate 28,771, forward strand.
TAATATTTAAAAATTAAATAATTAAATATTAAATTTTGAAAATTAAGTATATAAATAATAATTTTTGAAAATTAAATAATTAAATATTAATTTACAAAATTAAATATTTAAATATTAATTTACAAAATTAAATATTTAAATATTAATATTTGAAAATTAAATAACTAAATATTAATTTACAAAATTAAATATTTAAATATTAATATTTGAAAATTAGAAATTAAGTATTAATATTTGAAAATTAGAAATTAAATATTAATATTTGAAAATTAAATAATTAAATATTGATTTATGAAAATTAAATAATTAAATATTAATTTACAAAATTAGACATTTATATATTAATATTTGAAAGTTAAATAACTAAATATTAATTTACAAAATGGAATATTTAAATATTAATATTTGAAAATTAGAAATTAAATATTAATATTTGAAAATTAAGTAATTAAATATTAATTTTTGAAAATTAAATAATTAAATATCAATTTACAAAATTAAATATTTAAATAATAATATTTGAAAATTAGAAATTAAATATTAATATTTGAAAATTAAATAACTAAATATTAATTTTTGAAAATTAAATAATTGAATATTAATTTTTGAAAATTAAATAATTAAATATTAATTTACAAAATTAAATATTTAAATATTAATTTACAAAATTAAATATTTAAATATTAATATTTCAAAATTAAATAACTAAATATTAATTTACAAAATTAAATATTTAAATATTAATATTTGAAAATTAGAAATTAAGTATTAATATTTGAAAATTAAATAATTAAATATTAATTTACAAAATTAAATATTTAAATATTAATATTTGAAAATGAGAAATTAAATATTAATATTTGAAAATTAAATAATTAAATATTAATTTATGAAAATTAAATAATTAAATATTAATTTTTGAAAATTAAATAATTAAATATTAATTTACAAAATTAAATATTTAAATATTAATTTACAAAATTAAATATTTAAATATTAATATTTGAAAATTAAATAACTAAATATTAATTTACAAAATTAAATATTTAAATATTAATATTTGAAAATTAGAAATTAAATAGTAATATTTGAAAATTAAATAATTAAATATTAATTGGCTAAATTAAATATTTAAATTGTAATATTTAAAAATTAGAAATTAAATATTAATATTTGAAAATTAAATAATTAAATATTAATTTATAAAATTAAATAATTAAATATTAATTTACAAAATTAAATATTTAAATATTAATATTTGAAAATTTAATAACTAAATATTAATTTACAAAATTAAATATTTAAATATTAATATTTGAAAATTAGAAATTAAATATTAATATTTGAAAATTAAATAACTAAATATTAATTTTTGAAAATTAAATAATTAAATATTAATTTACAAAATTAAATATCTAAATATTAATATTTGAAAATTAAATAACTAAATATTAATTTACAAAATTAAATATTTAAATATTAATATTACAAAATTAAATATTTAAATATTAATATTTGAAAATTAAATAATTAAAGATTAATTTACAAAATTAAATGTTTAAATATTAATATTTGAAAAATAAATAATTAAATATTAATTTTTGAAAATTAAATAATTAAATATAAATTTACATAATAAAATAATTAGATATTAATATTTGAAAAATAGAAATTAAAAATTAATATTTGAAAATTAAATAATTAAATAATAATTTTTGAAAATTATATAATTAAATATTAATTTACAAAATTAGATATTTAAATATTAATATTTTAAAATTAAAGTACTACATATTAATTTACAAAATGGAATATTTAAATATTAATATTTGAAAATTAGAAATTGAATATTAATATTTGAAAATTAAATAATTAAATATTACTTTTTGAAAATTAAATATTAATTTACAAAATTAAATATCTTAATATTAATATTTGAAAATTAAATAACTAAATATTAATTTACAAAATTAAATATTTAAATATTAGTATTTGAAAATTAGAAATTAAATATTAATATTTGAAAATTAAATAATTAAATATTAATTTTTGAAAATTAAATAATTAAATATTAATTTTTGAGAATTAAATAATTAAATATTAATTTACAAAATTAAATATTTAAATATAAATATTTGAAAATTAAATAATTAAATATTAATATTTGAAAATTAAATAACTAAATATTAATATTTGAAAATTAGAAATTAAATATTAATATTTGAAAAATAAATAATTAAATATCAATTTACAAAATTAAATATTTAAATATTAATATTTGAAAATTAGAAATTAAATATTAATATTTGAAAATTAAATAATTAAATATTAATTTTTGAAAATTAAATAATTAAATATTAATTTACAAAATTAAATATTTAAATATTAATATTTGAAAATTAAATAACTAAATATTAATTTACAAAATTAAATATTTAAATATTAATATTTGAAAATTAGAAATAAAATATTAATATTTGAAAATTAAATAATTAAATATCAATTTACAAAATTAAATAATTAAATATTACTTTTTGAAAATTAAATAATTAAATATTAATTTACAAAATTAAATATCTTAATATTACTATTTGAAAATTAGAAATTAAATATTAATATTTGAAAATTAAATAACTAAATTTTAATTTTTTAAAATTAAATAATTAAATATTAAATTTTGAAAATTAAGTAATTAAATAATAATTTTTGAAAATTAAATAATTAAATATTAATTTACAAAATTAAATATTTAAATATTAATATTTGAAAATTAAATAACTAAATATTAATTTACAAAATTAAATATTTAAATATTAATATTTGAAAATTAGAAATTGAATGTTAATATTTGAAAATTAAATAATTAAATATTAATATTTGAAAATTAAATAATTAAATATTAATTTACAAAATTTAATATTTAAATATTAATATTTGAAAAATAGAAATTAAATATTAATATTTGAAAATTAAATAATTAAATATTAATTTTTGAAAATTAAATAATTAAATATGAATTTGTGAAAATTAAATAATTAAATATTAATTTACAAAATTAAATATTTAAATAATAATATTTGAAAATTAGAAATTAAATATTAATATTTGAAAATTAAATAACTAAATATTAATTTTTGAAAATTAAATAATTGAATATTAATTTTTGAAAATTAAATAATTAAATATTAATTTACAAAATTAAATATTTAAATATTAATTTACAAAATTAAATATTTAAATATTAATATTTGAAAATTAAATAACTAAATATTAATTTACAAAATTAAATATTTAAATATTAATATTTGAAAATTAGAAATTAAATATTAATATTTGAAAATTAAATAATTAAATATTAATTTACAAAATTAAATATTTAAATTTTAATATTTGAAAATTAGAAATTAAATATTAATATTTGAAAATTAAATAATTAAATATTAATTTATGAAAATTAAATAATTAAATGTTAATTTACAAAATTAAATATTTAAATATTAATATTTGAAAATTAAATAACTAAATATTAATTTACAAAATTAAATATTAAAATATTAATATTTGAAAATTAGAAATTAAATATTAATATTTGAAAATTAAATAATTAAATATTACTTTTTGAAAATTAAATAATTAAATATTAATTTACAAAATTAAATATCTAAATATTAATATTTGAAAATTAAATAACTAAATATTAATTTACAAAATTAATTATTTAATTATTAATTTACAAAATTAAATATTTAAATATTAATATTTGAAAATTAAATAACTAAATATTAATTTACAAAATTAAATATTTAAATATTAATATTTGAAAATTAGAAATTAAGTATTAATATTTGAAAATTAAATAATTAAATATTAATTTACAAAATTAAATATTTAAATATTAATATTTGAAAATTAAATAACTAAATATTAATTTACAAAATTAAATATTTAAATATTAATATTTGAAAATTAGAAATTGACTGTTAATATTTGAAAATTAAATAATTAAATATTAATATTTGAAAATTAAATAATTAAATATTAATTTACAAAATTAAATATTTAAATATTAATATTTGAAAATTAGAAATTAAATATTAATATTTGAAAATTAAATAATTAAATATTAATTGATGAAAATTAAATAATTAAATATTAGTTTACAAAATTAAATATTTAAATATTAATATTTGAAAATTAAATAACTAAATATTAATTTACAAAATGGAATATTTAAATATTAATATTTGAAAATTGGAAATTAAATATTAATATTTGAAAATTAAATAATTAAATATTACTGTTTGAAAATTAAATAATTAAATATTGATTTACAACATTAAAGATCTACAGATTAATATTTGAAACTTAAATAACTAAATATTAATTTACAAAATTAAATATTTAAATATTAATATTTGAAAATTAGAAATTAAATATTAATATTTGAAAATTAAATAATTAAATATTAATTTTTGAAAATTAAATAATTAAATATTAATTTTTGAAAATTAAATAATTAAATATTAATTTACAAAATTAAATATTCAAATATTAATATTTAAAAATTAAATAATTAAATATTAAATTTTGAAAATTAAGTAATTAAATAATAATTTTTGAAAATTAAATAATTAAATATTAATTTACAAAATTAAATATTTAAATATTAATATTTGAAAATTAAATAACTAAATATTAATTTACAAAATTAAATATTTAAATATTAATATTTGAAAATTAGAAATTGAATGTTAATATTTGAAAATTAAATAATTAAATATTAATATTTGAAAATTAAATAATTAAATATTAATTTACAAAATTTAATATTTAAATATTAATATTTGAAAATTAGAAATTAAATATTAATATTTGAAAATTAATTAATTAAATATTAATTTATGAAAATTAAATAATTAAATATTAATTTACAAAATTAAATATTTAAATATTAATATTTGAAAATTAAATAACTAAATATTAATTTACAAAATGGAATATTTAAATATTAATATTTGAAAATTGGAAATTAAATATTAATAATTTAAAATGAAATAATTAAATATTACTATTTGAAAATTAAATAATTAAATAATGATATACAAAATTAAATATATAAATATTAATATTTGAAAATTAAATAATTAAATATTAATTTAAAAAATTAAATATTTAAATATTAATATTTGAAAATTAGAAATTAATTATTTTTATTTGAAAATTAAATAATTAAATATTAATTTATGAAAATTAAATAATTAAATATTAATTTTCAAAATTAAATATTTAAATATTAATATTTGAAGATTAAATAACTAAATATTAATTTACAAAATGGAATATTTAAATATTAATATTTGAAAATTAGAAATTGAATATTAATATTTGAAAATTAAATAATTAAATATTACTTTTTGAAAATTAAATAATTAAATATTAATTTACAAAATTAAATAACTTAATATTAATATTTGAAAATTAAATAACGAAATATTAATTTACAAAAATAAATATTTAAATATTAATATTTGAACATTAGAAATTAAATATTAATATTTGAAAATTAAATAATTAAATATTAATTTTTGAAAATTAAATAATTAAATATTAATTTTTGAAAATTAAATAATTAAATATTAATTTACAAAATTAAATATTCAAATATTAATATTTAAAAATTAAATATTCAAATATTAATATTTAAAAATTAAATAATTAAATATTAAATTTTGAAAATTAAGTATATAAATAATAATTTTTGAAAATTAAATAATTAAATATTAATTTACAAAATTAAATATTTAAATATTAATATTTGAAAATTAAATAACTAAATATTAATTTACAAAATTAAATATTTAAATATTAATATTTGAAAATTATAAATTGAATGTTAATATTTGAAAATTAAATAATTAAATATTAATATTTGAAAATTAAATAATTAAATATTAATTTACAAAATTTAATATTTAAATATTAATATTTGAAAATTAGAAATTAAATATTAATATTTGAAAATTAATTAATTAAATATTAATTTATGAAAATTAAATAATTAAATATTAATTTACAAAATTAAACATTTAATTATTAATATTTGAAAATTAAATAACTACAGATTAATTTACAACATGGAATATTTAAATATTAATATTTGAAAATTGGAAATTAAATATTAATATTTGAAAATTAAATAATTAAATATTACTTTTTGAAAATTAAATAATTAAATATTAATTTACAAAATTAAATATCTAAATATTAATATAGGAAAATTAATTAAAAAAATATTAATTTACAAAATTAAATATTAAAATATTAATTTTTGAAAATTAGAAATTAAATATTCATATTTCAAAATTAAATAATTAAATATTAATTTTTGAAAATTAAATAATTAAATATTAATTTACAAAATTAAATATTTAAATAATAATATTTGAAAATTAGAAATTAAATATTAATATTTGAAAATTAATTAACTAAATATTAATTTTTGAAAATTAAATAATTGAATATTAATTTTTGAAAATTAAATAATTAAATATTAATTTACAAAATTAAATATTTAAATATTAATTTACAAAATTAAATATTTAAATATTAATATTTGAAAATTAGAAATTAAATATTAATATTTGAAAATTAAATAATTAAATATTACTTTTTGAAAATTAAATAATTAAATATTAATTTACAAAATTAAATATCTAAATATTAATATTTGAAAATTAAATAACTAAATATTAATTTACAAAATTAAATATTTAAATATTAATATTTGAAAATTAGAAATTAAATATTAATATTTGAAAATTAAATAATTAAATATTAATTTTTGAAAATTAAATAATTAAATATTAATTTACAAAATTAAATATTCAAATATTAATATTTAAAAATTAAATAATTAAATATTAAATTTTGAAAATTAAGTATATAAATAATAATTTTTGAAAATTAAATAATTAAATATTAATTTACAAAATTAAATATTTAAATATTAATATTTGAAAATTAAATAACTAAATATTAATTTACAAAATTAAATATTTAAATATTAATATTTGAAAATTAGAAATTAAATATTAATATTTGAAAATTAAATAATTAAATATTACTTTTTGAAAATTGAATAATTAAATATTAATTTACAAAATTAAATATCTAAATATTAATATTTGAAAATTAAATAACTAAATATTAATTTACAAAATTAAATATTTAAATATTAATATTTGAAAATTAGAAATTAAATATTAATATTTGAAAATTAAATAATTAAATATTACTTTTTGAAAATTAAATAATTAAATATTAATTCACAAAATTAAATATCTAAATATTAATATTTGAAAATTAAATAACTAAATATTAATTTACAAAATTAAATATTTAAATATTAATATTTGAAAATTAGAAATTAAATATTAATATTTGAAAATTACTAATTAAATATCAATTTACAAAATTAAATATTTAAATATTAATATTTGAAAATTAAATAACTAAATATTAATTTACAAAATTAAATATTTAAATATTAATATTTGAAAATTAGAAATTAAATATTAATATTTGAAAATTAAATAATTAAATATTGATTTATGAAAATTAAATAATTAAATATTAATTTACAAAATTAGACATTTATATATTAATATTTGAAAGTTAAATAACTAAATATTAATTTACAAAATGGAATATTTAAATATTAATATTTGAAAATTAGAAATTAAATATTAATATTTGAAAATTAAGTAATTAAATATTAATTTTTGAAAATTAATAAATAAAGTATTAATTACAAAATTAAATATTTAAATATTAATTTACAAAATTAAATATTTAAATATTAATATTTGAAAATTAAATAACTAAATATTAATTTACAAAATTAAATATTTAAATATTAATATTTGAAAATTAGAAATTAAGTATTAATATTTGAAAATTAAATAATTAAATATTAATTTACAAAATTAAATATTTAAATATTAATATTTGAAAATTAGAAATTAAATATTAATATTTGAAAATTAAATAATTAAATATTAATTTATGAAAATTAAATAATTAAATATTAATTTTCAAAATTAAATATTTAAATATTAATATTTGAAGATCAAATAACTAAATATTAATTTACAAAATGGAATATTTAAATATTAATATTTGAAAATTAGAAATTGAATATTAATATTTGAAAATTAAATAATTAAATATTACTTTTTGAAAATTAAATAATTAAATATTAATTTACAAAATTAAATATCTTAATATTAATATTTGAAAATTAAATAACTAAATATTAATTTACAAAATTAAATATTTAAATATTAATATTTGAAAATTAGAAATTGAATTTTAATATTTAAAAATTAAATAATTAAATATTAATTTTTGAAAATTAAATAATTAAATATTAATTTTTGAAAATTAAATAATTAAATATTAATTTACAAAATTAAATATTCAAATATTAATATTTAAAAATTAAATAATTAAATATTAAATTTTGAAAATTAAGTAATTAAATAATAATTTTTGAAAATTAAATAATTAAATATTAATTTACAAAATTAAATATTTAAATATTAATATTTGAAAATTAAATAACAAAATATTAATTTACAAAATTAAATATTTAAATATTAAACTTTGAAAATTAGAAATTGAATTTTCATATTCGCAAATTAAATAATTAAATATTAATATTTGAAAATTAAATAATTAAATATTTATTTACAAAATTTAATATTTAAATATTAATATTTGAAAATTAGAAATTAAATATTAATATTTGAAAATTAATTAATTAAATATTAATTTATGAAAATTAAATAATTAAATATTAATTTACAAAATTAAATATTTAAATATTAATATTTGAAAATTAAATAACTAAATATTAATTTACAAAATGGAATATTTAAATATTAATATTTGAACGTTGGAAATTAAATATTAATATTGGAAAATTAAAGAATTAAATATTCCTTTTTGAAAATTAAATAATTAAATATTGATTTACAAAATTAAATATCTACATATTAATATTTGAAAATTAAATAATTAAATATTAATTTACAAAATTAAATATTTAAATATTAATATTTGAAAATTAGAAATTAAGTATTAATATTTGAAAATTAAATAATTAAATATTAATTTATGAAAATTAAATAATTAAATATTAATTTTCAAAATTAAATATTTAAATATTAATATTTGAAGATTAAATAACTAAATATTAATTTACAAAATGGAATATTTAAATATTAATATTTGAAAATTAGAAATTGAATATTAATATTTGAAAATTAAATAATTAAATATTACTTTTTGAAAATTAAATAATTAAATATTAATTTACAAAATTAAATATCTTAATATTAATATTTGAAAATTAAATAACTAAATATTAATTTACAAAAATAAATATTTAAATATTAATATTTGAAAATTAGAAATTAAATATTAATATTTGAAAATTAAATAATTAAATATTAATTTTTGAAAATTAAATAATTAAATATTAATTTTTGAAAATTAAATAATTAAATATTAATTTACAAAATTAAATATTCAAATATTAATATTTAAAAATTAAATAATTAAATATTAAATTTTGAAAATTAAGTAATTAAATAATAATTTTTGAAAATTAAATAATTAAATATTAATTTACAAAATTAAATATTTAAATATTAATATTTGAAAATTAAATAACTAAATATTAATTTACAAAATTAAATATTTAAATATTAATATTTGAAAATTAGAAATTGAATGTTAATATTTGAAAATTAAAGAAATAACTATTAAGATTTGCAAATTAACTAATTAAATATGAATTTACAAAATTTAAGATTTAAATATTAATATTTGAAACTTAGAAATTAAATATTAATATTTGAAAATTAATTAATTAAATATTAATTTATGAAAATTAAATAATTAAATATTAATTTACAAAATTAAATATTTAAATATTAATATTTGAAAATTAAATAACTAAATATTAATTTACAAAATGGAATATTTAAATATTAATAGTTGAAAATTGGAAATTAAATATTAATATTTGAAAATTTAATAATTAAATATTACTTTTTGAAAATTAAATAATTAAATATTGATTTACAAAATTAAATATCTAAATATTAATATTTGAAAATTAAATAACTAAATATTAATTTACAAAATTAAATATTTAAATATTAATATTTGAAAATTAGAAATTAAATATTAATATTTGAAAATTAAATAATTAAATATTAATTTTTGAAAATTAAATAATTAAATATTAATTTACAAAATTAAATATTTAAATAATAATATTTGAATATTAGAAATTAAATATTTATATTTGAAAATTAAATAACTAAATATTATTTTTTGAAAATTAAATAATTGACTATTAATTTTTGAAAATTAAATAATTAAATATTAATTTACAAAATTAAATATTTAAATATTAATTTACAAAATTAAATATTTAAATATTAATATTTGAAAATTTAATAACTAAATATTAATTTACAAAATTAAATATTTAAATATTAATATTTGAAAATTAGAAATTAAATATTAATATTTGAAAATTAAATAATTAAATATTAATTTACAAAATTAAATATTTAAATTTTAATATTTGAAAATTAGAAATTAAATATTAATATTTGAAAATTAAATAATTAAATATTAATTTATGAAAATTAAATAATTAAATCTTAATTTACAAAATTAAATATTTAAATATTAATATTTGAAAATTAAATAACTAAATATTAATTTACAAAATTAAATATTAAAATATTAATATTTGAAAATTAGAAATTAAATATTAATATTTGAAAATTAAATAATTAAATATTACTTTTTGAAAATTAAATAATTAAATATTGATTTACAAAATTAAATATCTAAATATTAATATTTGAAAATTAAATAACTAAATATTAATTTCCAAAATTAAATATTTAAATATTAATATTTGAAAATTAAATAATTAAATATTAATATTTTAAAATTAAATAATTAAATATTAATTTATGAAAATTAAATATTTAAATAATAATATTTGAAAATTAGAAATTAAATATTAATATTTGAAAATTAAATAACTAAATATTAATTTTTGAAAATTAAATAATTAAATATTAATTTTTGAAAATTAAATAATTAAATATTAATTTACAAAATTAAATATTTAAATATTAATTTACAAAATTAAATATTTAAATATTAATATTTGAAAATTAGAAATTAAATATTAATATTTGAAAATTAAATAATTAAATATTAATTTTTGAAAATTAAATAATTAAATATTAATTTACAAAATTAAATATTTAAATATTAATATTTGAAAATTAAATAACTAAATATTAATTTACAAAATTAAATATTTAAATATTAATATTTGAAAATTAGAAATTGAATGTTAATCTTTGAAAATTAAATACTTAAATATTAATATTTGAAAATTAAATAATGAAAGATTAATTTACAAAATTTAATATTTAAATATTAATATTTGACAATTAGAAATTAAATATTAATATTTGAAAATTAATTAATTAAATATTAATTTATGAAAATTAAATAATTAAATATTAATTTACAAAATTAAATATTTAAATATTAATATTTGAAAATTAAATAACTAAATATTAATTTACAAAATGTAATATTTAAATATTAAGATTTGAAAATTGGAAATTAAATATTAATAATTGAAAATTAAATAATTAAATATTACTTTTTGAAAATTAAATAATTAAATATTGATTTACAAAATTAAATATCTAAATATTAATATTTGAAAATTAAATAACTAAATATTAATTTACAAAATTAAATATTTAAATATTAATATTTGAAAATTAGAAATTAAATATTAATATTTGAAAATTAAATAATTAAATATTAATTTTTGAAAATTAAATAATTAAATATTAATTTACAAAATTAAATATTTAAATAATAATATTTGAAAATTAGAAATTAAATATTAATATTTGAAAATTAAATAACTAAATATTAATTTTTGAAAATTAAATAATTGAATATTAATTTTTGAAAATTAAATAATTAAATATTAATTTACAAAATTAAATATTTAAATATTAATTTACAAAATTAAATATTTAAATATTAATTTACAAAATTAAATATTTAAATATTAATATTTGAAAATTAAATAACTAAATATTAATTTACAAAATTAAATATTTAAATATTAATATTTGAAAATTAGAAATTAAATATTAATATTTGAAAATTAAATAATTAAATATTAATTTACAAAATTAAATATTTAAATTTTAATATTTGAAAATTAGAAATTAAATATTAATATTTGAAAATTAAATAATTAAATATTAATTTATGAAAATTAAATAATTAAAAATTAATTTAAAAAATTAAATATTTGAATATTTATATTTGAAAATTAAATAACTAACTATTAATTTACAAAATTAAATATTAAAATATTAATATTTGAAAATTAGAAATTAAATATTAATATTTGAAAATTAAATAATTAAATATTACTTTTTGAAAATTAAATAATTAAATATTAATTTACAAAATTAAATATCTAAATATTAATATTTGAAAATTAAATAACTAAATATTAATTTACAAAATTAAATATTTAAATATTAATATTTGAAAATTAAATAATTAAATATTAATATTTGAAAATTAAATAATTAAATATTAATTTATGAAAATTAAATATTTAAATAATAATATTTGAAAATTAGAAATTTAATATTAATATTTGAAAATTAAATATTTAAATATTAATTTTTGAAAATTAAATAATTAAATATTAATTTTTGAAAATAAAATAATTAAATATTAATTTACAAAATTAAATATTTAAATATTAATTTACAAAATTAAATATTTTAATATTAACATTTGAAAATTAGAAATTAAATATTAATATTTGAAAATTAGAAATTAAATATTAATATTTGAAAATTAAATAATTAAATATTAATTTTTGAAAATTAAATAATTAAATATTAATTTTTGAAAATTAAATAATTAAATATTAATTTTTGAAAATTAAATAATTAAATATTAATTTTTGAAAATTAAATAATTAAATATTAATTTACAAAATTAAATATTCAAATATTAATATTTAAAAATTAAATAATTAAATATTAAATTTTGAAAATTAAGTATATAAATAATAATTTTTGAAAATTAAATAATTAAATATTAATTTACAAAATTTAATATTTAAATATTAATATTTGAAAATTAAATAATTAAATATTAATTTACAAAATTAAATATTTAAATATTAATATTTGAAAATTAGAAATTGAATGTTAATATTTGAAAATTAAATAATTAAATATTAATATTTGAAAATTAAATAATTAAATATTAATTTACAAAATTTAATATTTAAATATTAATATTTGAAAATTAGAAATTAAATATTAATATTTGAAAATTAATTAATTAAATATTAATTTATGAAAATTAAATAATTAAATATTAATTTACAAAATTAAATATTTAAATATTAATATTTGAAAATTAAATAACTAAATATTAATTTACAAAATGGAATATTTAAATATTAATATTTGAAAATTGGAAATTAAATATTAATATTTGAAAATTAAATAATTAAATATTACTTTTTGAAAATTAAATAATTAAATATTGATTTACAAAATTAAATATCTAAATATTAATATTTGAAAATTAAATAATTAAATATTAATTTACAAAATTAAATATTTAAATATTAATATTTGAAAATTAGAAATTAAATATTAATATTTGAAAATTAAATAATTAAATATTAATTTATGAAAATTAAATAATTAAATATTAATTTTCAAAATTAAATATTTAAATATTAATATTTGAAGATTAAATAACTAAATATTAATTTACAAAATGGAATATTTAAATATTAATATTTGAAATTTAGATCTTGAATATTATTATTTGAAAATTAAATAATTAAATATTACTTTTTGAAAATTAAATAATTAAATATTAATTTACAAAATTAAATATCTTAATATTAATATTTGAAAATTAAATAACTAAATATTAATTTACAAAAATAAATATTTAAATATTAATATTTGAAAATTAGAAATTAAATATTAATATTTGAAAATTAAATAATTAAATATTAATTTTTGAAAATTAAATAATTAAATATTAATTTTTGAAAATTAAATAATTAAATATTAATTTACAAAATTAAATATTAAAATATTAATATTTAAAAATTAAATAATTAAATATTAAATTTTGAAAATTAAGTAATTAAATAATAATTTTTGAAAATTAAATAATTAAATATTAATTTACAAAATTAAATATTTAAATATTAATATTTGAAAATTAAATAACTAAATATTAATTTACAAAATTAAATATTTAAATATTAATATTTGAAAATTAGAAATTGAATGTTAATATTTGAAAATTAAATAATTAAATATTAATATTTGAAAATTAAATAATTAAATATTAATTTACAAAATTTAATATTTAAATATTAATATTTGAAAATTAGAAATTAAATATTAATATTTGAAAATTAATTAATTAAATATTAATTTATGAAAATTAAATAATTAAATATTAATTTACAAAATTAAATATTTAAATATTAATATTTGAAAATTAAATAACTAAATATTAATTTACAAAATGGAATATTTAAATATTAATATTTGAAAATTGGAAATTAAATATTAATATTTGAAAATTAAATAATTAAATATTACTTTTTGAAAATTAAATAATTAAATATTGATTTACAAAATTAAATATCTAAATATTAATATTTGAAAATTAAATAACTAAATATTAATTTACAAAATTAAATATTTAAATATTAATATTTGAAAATTAGAAATTAAATATTAATATTTGAAAATTAAATAATTAAATATTAATTTTTGAAAATTAAATAATTAAATATTAATTTACAAAATTAAATATTTAAATAATAATATTTGAAAATTAGAAATTAAATATTAATATTTGAAAATTAAATAACTAAATATTAATTTTTGAAAAATAAATAATTGAATATTAATTTTTGAAAATTAAATAATTAAATATTAATTTACAAAATTAAATATTTAAATATTAATTTACAAAATTAAATATTTAAATATTAATATTTGAAAATTTAATAACTAAATATTAATTTACAAAATTAAATATTTAAATATTAATATTTGAAAATTAGAAATTAAATATTAATATTTGAAAATTAAATAATTAAATATTAATTTACAAAATTAAATATTTAAATTTTAATATTTGAAAATTAGAAATTAAATATTAATATTTGAAAATTAAATAATTAAATATTAATTTATGAAAATTAAATAATTAAATATTAATTTACAAAATTAAATATTTAAATATTAATATTTGTAAATTAAGTAACTAAATATTAATTTACAAAATTAAATAGTAATATATAAATATTTGAAAATTAGAAATTAAATATTAATATTTGAAAATTAAATAATTAAATATTACATTTTGAAAATTAAATAAATAAATATTAATTTACAAAATTAAATATATAAATATTAATATTTGAAAATTAAATAACTAAATATTAATTTACAAAATTAAATATTTAAATATTAATATTTGAAAATTAAATAATTAAATATTAATATTTGAAAATTAAATAATTAAATATTAATTTATGAAAATTAAATATTTAAATAATAATATTTGAAAATTAGAAATTAAATATTAATATTTGAAAATTAAATAACTAAATATTAATTTTTGAAAATTAAATAATTAAATATTAATTTTTGAAAATTAAATAATTAAATATTAATTTACAAAATTAAATATTTAAATATTAATTTACAAAATTAAATATTTAAATATTAATATTTGAAAATTAGAAATTAAGTATTAATATTTGAAAATTAAATAATTAAATATTAATTTACAAAATTAAATATTTAAATATTAATATTTGAAAATTAAATAACTAAATATTAATTTACAAAATTAAATATTTAAATATTAATATTTGAAAATTAGAAATTGAATGTTAATATTTGAAAATTAAATAATTAAATATTAATATTTGAAAATTAAATAATTAAATATTAATTTACAAAATTTAATATTTAAATATTAATATTTGAAAATTAGAAATTAAATATTAATATTTGAAAATTAATTAATTAAATATTAATTTATGAAAATTAAATAATTAAATATTAATTTACAAAATTAAATATTTAAATATTAATATTTGAAAATTAAATAACTAAATATTAATTTACAAAATGGAATATTTAAATATTAATATTTGAAAATTGGAAATTAAATATTAATATTTGAAAATTAAATAATTAAATATTACTTTTTGAAAATTAAATATTTAACTAGTAATTTACAAAATTAAATATTTAAATATTAATATTTGAAAATTAAATAACTAAATATTAATTTACAAAATTAAATATTTAAATATTAATATTTGAAAATTAGAAATTAAATATTAATATTTGAAAATTAAATAATTAAATATTAATTTTTGAAAATTAAATAATTAAATATTAATTTACAAAATTAAATATTTAAATAATAATATTTGAAAATTAGAAATTAAATATTAATATTTGAAAATTAAATAACTAAATATTAATTTTTGAAAATTAAATAATTGAATATTAATTTTTGAAAATTAAATAATTAAATATTAATTTACAAAATTAAATATTTAAATAATAATATTTGAAAATTAGAAATTAAATATTAATATTTGAAAATTAAATAACTAAATATTAATTTTTGAAAATTAAATAATTGAATATTAATTTTTGAAAATTAAATAATTAAATATTAATTTACAAAATTAAATATTTAAATATTAATTTACAAAATTAAATATTTAAATATTAATATTTGAAAATTAAATAACTGAACCGGTAGGTGAAATACCTCCCTGAAATTGCGCCTTTGGGGGTCGCGAAATGCTTGGATAGGTAGGTTTACCTACCTATACAAGCATGCGATCACTTTTCTGACGAAATTACAGGCGAAATTAGCCTGTGCTGTATTCGGCGAGTACAAAGCTCTTATCTCTTAGATAAGACTTTGTACTTGACTTACGTAATACTACGTACCGAATACAGCAGCTTTCGATCTTTCTACTCTCATCTAGCCGCTACTAGATTCTTCTAGTAGCTGACTAGATGATGAAATCAAACCGGCAGTTACGTAGGTTTACCCTTTCCCTTCTCGATCGCTACTTCTAGATGCTTCCACAGAAGCTGACAACTAGAAGTAGCTGAGAGCGAGAGCTCATTCGATCATTGTACTTCATACGTTACGTTTATGTAAATACTAGGTACTTCGTGTACATCGAGCGTTATCGCGTTTTAAATTGATACTTTGTGTTACGTATGATGTATATTTCGTAATCTCGGTTGTGCTAATAAATTCAGTTAACGTTTCGCCGTGCAAGATTTCTTTCTTTGTAATAAGTTGTGCACTCTGAGTGACTCAACTTATTACTTCGCGACTCGTCAAGTGCAATCTATTTGATTTGGTGTAATAAGTCCGGTGAAGTGACCGTTGACTCTGTGCCCACGGTAGCCAGACTCACAGGTAGACCCAGGATCCCATTGATCACCTCGTCTTGCGAAAGCCTGTCACCTCACCAACCAGCTCACGACTTACGTGAGGGCGAAAACATCGCACGCAAAGCCAAACACCAATTATTACCACCAATTCATTGGCGCCCGAGAGCTTTTCAAGCTGTGCTACGAAAGTTTCCAGAGGAAAATTCGTCGAATCAACGATCCCTGGAGGTGGTCAGCGTTTGAGACATCGACACTGTGTAAAATTTGGGTATTGTTATCCGTTTTATGTAATCTGTAATTTTCGTTTTCGTCTATTTTCGCGTTGAAGTGCGTTTTAGGGTTAAATTCGTGTTTTACCTACTTATTTTTAACCTCGCGTAATTTAAACCTATTCTTAAGAGATAGGGTACGTAGGTTTTGTAAAACAGAAGCGAATTGATTTTTAGTGACCTTGAAAAATTGTAGAGACGAAAATTTAGCGAAAATTGAGTGTCGAGTCGTAATCGAATCAGATTATTCAGTCTTACCAGATTTATTAGTCAAATATTTATTTGAAATTTTTACCATAATGACAAACGAAAATCAGCTTAACTCTTTAGATAAGGAGATGGCAGAGAAATTTACGCCTGAACAAATTGCCGAATACAAAGAGTATAAAAAGAAAATTTTTTCCAAGAAATTGATAGATGTTAAGGCAATTGATGAGGATGAATCCAAATTCAAAGGTGCTATGGAAAATATCAATAATCTTGCAGATCTCACTGGTTCTGAAATTAAATTTCACATGAAAGCTATTCTAAAAAATGGAAAAGACATTGAGGGAATTAAAAAAGATTTAAAATTACAGGAAAAAAGTACTGAAAATTTTAATCTGAGCATTGTAACTTTAGATCGTGATTTAAACAGTAAATTGTCAGATTTCAAAGATAGTTTCAATCAGAAAACTGATAGGTTACAGGAAAATGATTCTAGGATACTTTCGAAATTCGATTTTTTGACTGAAAAATATGAGGAACTCAAATTAATTAATCAGGGTTTGGAAAACACCAACAAAAGTTTCGAAACTGATATTAAAAAATTATTTGAGAGGAATAAAGTGCTTGAGAGTACATTGAAAAATCTTCAAACGATTTTGAAAGATATAGGTACAGGCAAAGAAATCGATGTGAACGAAATTTTTAATTCTAGAACAAAGATAGAAAATTTAACAAACAAAATTTCTAGTCTTGAGGAACGATTATTACAATGTGAGAATAAACCTAGTGTCGGAACAAATAAAATCGCGGTAAGATTAAACGAATTAACAGCCAAGACTCTCAGAGACAATGGCATCGAGTTTAATAAGGATAATTATTACCATGCTATGCGATTTTTGGATTTGTTTGAGAGATTCATGGATAGCCAGGAGGATGCTAATGAACAAGATTATATCAATTTGTGTAGGCAGTCGATTAAGTATGAGCCTGCTTTGAGATGGAAAAATGCTTCTTACGAATACGCGAATTGGGAATTGTTTAGAGAGGAATTTGTAAAAGAATTCTGGTCAAAACAAAGAAAGAAGGAAGTATGGGCATATTTTCAGGATTTAGATTTGTCAGACAAGGTAACCACTGGTAAAGAACTGATTAATGAGCTTGATATTTGGCTAGGTACCATCAAATCGATGGATAAAAAGACTGAACCGGAAATTATTGTTGCTTTAGGTAGGAAGGTACCAGAATGGTGGTCGAATAAGTTAAAGTGGGAAGATATTACCACGTCTGAGGGTTTCTTAGCGAAGCTTGAGGAATTAATGAACACTTTTGAGGATGACCCTAGATTTTCTGATATTTATGGTAAAAAATCGAAATCGTTGAACAAAACCAGTGTTGTTAATGGTAATTCCGGAAATAATTCGAATAATGGAAATAATGGTAACAACCAGAATTCCCAAAATTCGAATAAATTCAGGAATAATCGTAATAAAAATAACAATTCGGGTAATATCAATCAGAATAACGATAGGCGAGATAATAATGGCCAAAATAATCAGGAAAATCGTAACTCTAGGAAATCAGAAGGTTATAGGAAAAATTATAGGAATAGGAACTATAATGACAATTCGAATCAAAATTCTGGGAAAAATGAGTACTACAATCGCAAATCTATAGCTTATCCGGTAAATAACAATCAGCAAAATCCTAGTCAAGGTAAAAATCAAGATCAATCTGCCTCTAAGCAAATTAATAGCTTGTCCGTTTCAAAAAACGAGGAGGTAGGTGCGAGTGTGTCGAGTCAATAGATAATGACAAATATTTTTATACAGTAGGCGGATATCAGGTTATAGGTGACTCGATTAATTATTATTTGGCCAGGAATAGTCCAAATACGAACATGGAAAATCTCCGTGAGGTCCCATACTTGAAGGAAAATATCTCGCTAAACATGCTGTATGACAAACTCGCACCTGAAAAATTAAAATCAACAAAAGTAATTTTGTCTTGTGGAAAAAGGGAATTAAACAGTCCCAACTTCCCTAATTCGTATGTTTCCGATAAAATGCAAGAAATTGTTCGTATGTTGCTTGCAAAAGGAGCTGAAGAGATCGTGATGGTTTTCCCTCCGGTCCTCCCTCCTCGGAAAAATTTTGCTGTGTCCGTGAGCCGATTATGGTCTTTCCGTCGTGCTTTCTATCGTCTAGAGAAATTAGGCAACGTGCATGTCGCCGTCACACCTTCTCTCATTTTTGCTGAAACACAAATATCAAAAAAGACAGGTCGATCAACTTATATAAAAGATAGGAATCATTTTATTAAACCTATCAAGTCGAAATATTTTTATAATAAATATTTCAAGCGCTGGTTCCCTGTACAACGTGTTTATTCAGAACTTTTGAATTCAGTTAATGAATTTTTGTCCTCGGTAGCTCCGAGAGGTCCCTCCCACGCTAAGGTCGGGGGTGGGGCTACCCCTCATGAAGGGCCTTCTTACCAAATAGGTAATTTTTCTCCCCTGATTGGGTCGAGGTGTCCTCCTCAAGCTGTGGCTGAGCGAGTGACTGGGCCTCATGAGGTTTCCTCTTGTCATTCTGACAAGCTTTCTAACTCAGTAGCTCTGAGTAGTCCTCCTCAAGGTGAGCCTGAGCGAGTGACTCGAGTTTTTGAAAACTCTTCTTCTGAAAACGTTGTAGATGAGCAGGGCAATGTCGTTGGTAGGATCGATCGTCAGATTAGGTGTTCAGAATCGAAACTAAAGGATGACTCGGTCATTCCTGAGTTCATTAGAGACGATATCAAACGGATGCGTGAGGAAAAGAGGTCTCCTGAGGAGCTTTTCCGAAAAATAGAGTCGAATTTGGAAAGTATAGGTAACCAGTTGGAAGGGAAGGATACTGTCGTGAAGCCTGCGATAGGACCCCAGCAAATTGAGACTCAGACTCTGAATTCTATAGGAGCCCAGAAGGATCCACCTATGAAAGATGAGGGAGATAGCGTTCAGAGATTTGGGTACCAAGAAGGGATAACCTGTGTAGTGCCTACCGAAATTCAAGGTGTCGTAATTCCTACCCAACTAGATACCGGTGCTGAACCGAATGTTATGGCTCTGGAAACTGCTAGGTACCTACTAGATAAGTTTCCCGAAAATGTCAAATTCAAAAAGTTAGATCATTTGATTGAGATCGAATTAGCTGACAAGCAAATTGTAGGCACGATGCACAATTTGCTGAATGTCAGAATGAATTTTGGCAAACATGAGATAAATGTACCTTTTATCTCATCCCCAATGCAATCAGATATTCATTATGGGAAGGGTTTCGATGTTGGAATTGGGCATCGAACCTAAAATTCGTAAAAAATGTGCCTACTGTAAGCCCAAGAGGGAAACAGAGAAGGTCTATCTTCCCTACATGTCTGAGGAAGAGTATACTGGAGTTTTGAAAATAAATAATGTAAGACCTGCCAGTAGGTATGGCAATGAAATTCCTAACCGTATGAGAAAACATACCTATGCTAAGAATGATAGGTTGGCCGATATTCCAGAATATGATGACTCATCAGAGGTATTTTTGAAAAAACTCTATGAGGGCCTAAAATCATACGTTGAACAAGGAAAAATTTGTGAAAAGCGGAAAAAGTGGGCTTATGACCTACTCAGTGAATTTTCCGATGTTTTTTCAAAATCTCCAGGCTGCTACACAGGTCCACCCGTCCATTTCGACATGGCCGATGAGGAGGAATGGAGGGGTGCGAACCACAGGCCATCAAATAAGTTGATGCCTGCAATTGATCGAGAGATTAAAAAGATGTTGAGAGAAGGTACTATTACTCCATCTGACACTCGATATATTAATAATATAGTTGTGAAAGTGAAAGCAAATGGCAGTCTGCGCATTTGTTTGAATCCTACTTGGTTGAATCCAAAGCTAGGTAACAACTATAATGAGTCAGCAACTTTAGATCGAATTATTACCAAAAATGGGGATGCCGAATTTTTCTCAAGTTTTGATTTCGTCAGCGGATTTTGGCAACTCCGTCTGGACGAATATTCTAAAAAATTCTGTGGTTTTCAGATTGAGGGGCGTGTCTATCAATTTGAGAGGCTGCCATATGGGTTGAAAATTTCATCTGCTGAATTTATCAAAATGGTAAATAGAATTATTCCTGATAGGGAATCTATCACTGCCTACGTTGATGACGTTTTGGTTAGGAATAAAGGCTTCAAAGAACACGTTTTGGATATCATTGAAGTTCTAAAAGCTTGCAGAGAATACGGAATTAAGCTCAATGCTGAAAAGACAGAATTGTTCAAGGCCAAGACTAAGCACTTGGGTTATGTTTTGTCTCCGGGTAAAATAGGAAAACAAAACAAGAAAATTGAGAAATTTTTAGAATTCGAGGCCAAGCATTCTAAGAAAAATGGTAAATTCGTTTTGAAGACCGAAAATGAAATTTTGGCTCTAGTTGGACTGACTAATTTATACAGACGTTTTATTCCTGAATATAATGAGATTATTGCTCCTATGATGAAACTCACCCATAAAAATGTCAAATTTGAGTGGGGAGAGGAATAGGAAAAAGCGTTTGAGAGATTGAAGTATGAGTATTGTAAAGATTTCGAACTTTATGCTCCTATTGACAATTTAGACTATTACCTATATACTGAATGTCTCGAAAATTCAATCTCTGGAATTTTATATCAAAAGGTTGAAGGTGTGAATCGAATCGTCATGTATTTGGATAAAAATCTTCAAGATTACCAAAAAAGATACACACCCACCGATTTAGACATGTTGGCACTAACCTACTCATTGAAGCGCTTGGAAATGTGGCTACATGGTCGGAAAATCCATGTTAGGCATGATGTTGGGACATTAATTTCGAAATACACTGCTTTAGCCCAGACACATAGAAAAGCAGCGCATTGGATAACTGCTCTAAACAGTTATGATTTGATTTTCGATATGAAACCAACCAAAACTGAGCTGAAAATTTTAAAACAGTCTCAGGATCCAAGTTTGACAGTGAATTCATTCAAAGTTCGCGACATTGATATGTCGACTGGGCTCGAACCTCTTGAATTGAATCATATTCAGCATTTTAGAGAAAATTTGCTTGAGCTTTTGAGTGATCTTCCAAATTGGCAAAAAGATGACGATTTTTGCGAGAAGATTTTTGATGAATTAGAGCCAATGTCTGAATTTTTGACTGAAAAACAAAAAGCCACTCGTAGTAGGGTTTCTAAGAAATATGAAATCACAAACGATGATGGTAAAAAGTTACTTTGGCGTAAATATACTGATGGTACAAAAGTCCCAGTTTTACCGAAAAAATTATTCAGAGACGTTGTGTATTATTTGCACGAAATTTATGGCCATGTAGGGGGGAATAAATTGGAAATTATTTTCAGACAGCTTTATTTTCACCCAAACGCTCTGAAATTTATTAAAATGAACACGAATATGTGTGTCGTTTGTAAGGTAAATAAATGTTACGGCCAAAGGAAACGTATCAGGTATGCTCAAGTTGAGGCTTACCACAAGGGAGATATTTTGTCAGTCGATATTTGCGGACCTATTGCAGCGATTAGGGGGGAGGTAAAATATATTTACGCGGTAAAGGATGTTTTCACCTCGAAATTGTGGCTTTTCACAATGACAGACAGTGAGGCTGAGACAGTAGTCGAGAAGATGAAAATTTTGATGGATATCCTGAAAAATTATGGGGTCTTGCCAAAGAAAATCATGTCTGATCACGGTAGGCAATTTGAGTCGCGCAAATGGAAGGAATTTATCCAGTCGACAGGGGCAAAACATATTTTCTCTAGTCCATTTTCACCTCAAGGAAACTCAATCGAGAGAGCTTTTCGCTGTGTGGGTGAAAAGATGAGAGTGAAAATTAATGATAAAGTCCACGACAGTACCTATACTCATGAGGGGTGGGATGAACACGTCGAGGACGTCGAAAAACAGATGAATGATCAGCCTAATGTCCTTGGAATTTCTCCGAACGAGTGCTGGGGCATTGAGGAACACCTCACGGTTGGATTACCTGTAAAGAGAAACAAAAGAAACTTTAAGTACGAATTGAAACGTCTTAGGGAACTTTTGGAAAAAAATCTACTTCCCTCTACGACATCTAAGGAACTCATGAAAATGATCTGGGATAAGGAACAAGTTATTTTCGACGATGACGGTTACCTCCGAGTAGTTGTGGACGGTGCTTGCGCTGCAAATGGCTCTGAGGAAGCTATAGCTGGAATCGGTATATGTTTCGGACCTGATTCAAAATATAATGTGTCAGAACGCATTAGTCATGAGAAATATAAAAATACCAATAATCTAGCAGAAATTATAGCTGTTAAAAAAGCACTTGAATTCGGTATTGCTAAGGGGGTTAAAAGAATCAAAATTTTAACTGACTCAAAATATACTGTGTATGCTATTAACGAGGGGGCTATAAGGTGGAAAGCTAGGAATTGGAAAAATTATGCCAAAAAGGATGTCTATCATAAAGAAATTTTCCAGGAAATTTTGAGATTGAGGAGGGAGTATGAGAGGTGTGAGATTAAACATGTATTCGCACGTAGGTACGAATATATGAATATTCTGGCTGATCAACTTGCTAGACAATCAGTCTACACGTATGAGGTGGCTGCCGAAAAAATCGACAGCATGACTGAAGAGCAAGCTATGGAAAATTTTATCCGGGAGAAAAGAAAGCAAATTCGAATTTTCGAAGAGCAAAATTTCAATAAATTACATGGTGACGTAATTCCTTACAAACCAGGTGATTTAGTTCTCATCACAGCTCATGGAAAATCTGATTCTTTCAGTTTAGTTTCGGAAAAGCTTTTGGAAAAACGTTATGGGCCTTACATTGTGAAATATGAACATAAAGCAAATTGCTATATGGTTTCAGATTATGCAGGAATCACAGACGATAAACTCGTCAATGTTCGCCAAATTATTCTATTCTTGTCTAAGGAACAGCTTGATGAGATTGAGGAGGAAGTGAGGTGTCACTCTTTAATTGATAAAAGATCAATTGAGCAACGTATTAATGATTACCTGCGTAAAAATGAGAGAAAAGGCATAAAAATAACGGCTAGAACTCCAGAGAGTGAGCAAAAAGATGTGAGTAATAATTTGTCTCCGGATAATAACATGCTTGAGAGATCGATCGACGAGGTTGACGAGAATCTTGAGTATGAGCTCGAAAATATTTCCTCTCCTCAGGAACTGGGGCAAGACTTGAGTGAGAATCCAGGTCTGAGTGAAATTTTCGAAAATGTACCTGAAAATCACAATGTAAGCATTAATCAATCGACATCAATGCAAATTGATTCGAGTTATAGTAAAAATGATGATCAGGTTACTTTAATTGATCCACGAATTCTTGATAAGGATTCTGGAATTGATAGTTCGTTCACATCTTCTGAGTCTGAATCCGAAAATCTTCAAAGCTCGTCTGTCTTGATTGATAATTCTGTAAATAATGCAGAAAATATTAGTATTTTGGAAAATGAAAAAAATTCCAAAATTATGAAAAAATTGAAAATTGATTCTAAATTTGGCCAAGATTTAGAAAATTTGAAAAATTCAAAATCAAGCAGAAATATTAGGGCTAAGCTTAGGGAAGCTAAAAAGAATAAAAATTCTGAAATTTTGGATTCGAGCACTGATTTAGAGGAAATTAATGACGAAAATTTAATTTGTGAGTTGGAAATTTGGAAAAAAGATTCTGACCATGATTTTATTCCAAAGCTGCGTGTTGAAAAACCACCAGTTAAAAAGCTCAGAAAATCGATTGTTTCAAAAAAGCAAGGTTCAAATAAAAAATCTGAGTCTTCAGACAGCTCATCTGACGAGTCAGATGGCACTGATAAATGTCTGACCAAATTCAATGAGGTTTCGAAACGTTTTAGGAAAAAGAATATTTCACCTCAAGAAGGTGAACTTTTAGAAAAAGCTCTTTTGGCAAATTTCGATTACGAAACGATTTCAAAATTAAAGGAAGAAGCAAAAGCTTACCTGGCGTCTCGAAAAAAGCGAGGTCGTCCAAAAAAACCATTGAATCTGAATTATATTGTGCTGAATAAAGCACCACTCGTGAATAAAATAGTGCTCGGACACTATTTTTCACGTAACCACGAGATGTTTTAATATGAACGCTTGTGGTGTTCGGTTTCGCACCTTATCAGCGGACCGAACGAGTAGGTAGGTTGGTTACCGGGTAGGCGACGCGTAGCGGGGTAACTGCACTTCGTTGCGATCTCCTCTGCCTACGCGTCATCCTTTGTTCTCCCTACCCGGACCATTTTCAACGGATGGTAAAGTTGGACCGATTTTGTGACTGGTTTTCTCTACGACTATGAGTCGTCATTTTTCTTGCCTGCAGCTCAGTCTGTACTTTTTGGTGTGTTTAATTGCCTATTGCAGTGAAGTTCATGCTTGAATTTTGCTCATGTGTATTTTCTAGTCAAATTTTTGGCAGAATTTTTAAATTTCGCGATGTATTCGCCATTTCAATTTTGAATTTTTAATTAATACTGTTTCAAGTTCCTGATGATTTTCATCGAGCTTTTAATTTTCTTTACCATGTGAGTACCTCAAGTTTTGATATTTTCTTTGGTTCTTGTTGACCCTTGTCAACGGAAATTTTATACAATTTGACTAATTTTGACATCATTTCTGGTCTGTTTTTTCTCACAGTTTAACCAGTTTTAATATGGCATTTTTAATCCAATTTTACCGAAGTTCTCTCCAATATTTTTTTTAATGTGTATTTCTACTCAAATCTGGAATTTTACATATTATTGTGAGTATTCTGCACAGGTGATTCGCTCTTGTTGTCTTTCCTGCTATCTATGATAATTCTCTGTTGTTACATTAGCATAATGGTCGAATACGATTGTAACTTCACAAGTAGGGATAATTAACAATACCTATTTATTTACACATCGTGTCAAATAGATCGCTAACTCTGGATTATTGACTATGGCAAGTCTACGAGAACTAATTGCAAGTTGGCAATTGCGTCAATCATGGGCAGTGAAGCTATGTGGCTGCCATTCTCCTTGTGTCATTATGGCTATTGTTTATCTCCGCTGTGGAAGAGATGTTAGGTCATCACCATGGAGAAGGAGGAAAAAGCTATTACCCGGACACAATTATACATCAACGACATCAGACTAAGTCATGGAAATCAGCCAATCCAGCACTCTGTTCATTGAGAAGTCCACATTGCTAATCCAGAGTCGACCATTGTGAGCAGCGAAGAAGAAATTGAGAGCAACGACCCTGGGTTTCTAGAAAGCTTTGGAAAATGGTAAAATTTCCTCGTTTTGTTTTGTGTCAAATTGTACCCGCGTAATTGTCAAGCACGAGCTTGCAATTCTTTGTATCGAAATCTTCTTTTGTGGTACTCACGATAATGGTCAAAATTTAAAAATCGTATTTAATTTCTTGGCAATTTACAAACACTCAAAAACGAGCAACGTAATGTGAAATTTCGGCCACTGTGTTTGTCAAAATTCTTGGTAATTTTTGATGTCGTAATTTTCCTTAAAAATAACTTAAAACTAGGCTTAAAACTAAATTGACTAGATTTCTCTTTGGTTTCTTATAATTAGGAAAAATATCACAGTCTTCTTTTCTGAAATTTCAACATTTGTCTAAAAATCATAGTCACAAAATTCTTATTTGCTACCTGAGGAAATTTTCTTTGGAAAATTCTCCAATTTTTCTTGTCTTTTGACAATATTTTTCGGTCTAGAAAATTTATTTTTCGTCTTGATAGCTTAGGCTAGTTCTTATTAAAAAATTGTAATTCAATTTGAAAACTTTACCTACCGGATTCGTCATTTTTGCATGCTAGTACCTACCTAGTAGTGGAAAGCATTGCTAATACCTACCTAGACTTGTAAATAGTCACGATTTCGTCTATTTATCTCCTTATTTTTATTTTCGACTTCCCAATGAGGAAGGAAAAATTGATAGGTAATACCTATTCACTACTTTGAAAGTTTTAGATAGGTCTGTCAATTCTGTAGAAATTTTTCGGTTTTGTTCGAATTCTGCAGTTTAATTTGTAAATATTTTTCTATACGTCTCAGTACGTTTTTTGATACGTTTTACACGTTTTCTTTACGTTTTATACGTTTTCTTGCCACTGTGCAATTTTTATTTTTATTTTATTTTCGATGCATAAATTGCAGTTTTAACCTAGTTTATAAGTTTTTAGAATTTTCGCAGGTCATGTACCTGAAAATTTTTCTTGTTGTTTTTAATGGTTAAGTTTTCCGGCCTAATTTGTTTATTTTCGTGCCGAGGCCTAATTGGCTAAATTATTTTCGTTTGACTCAATTGTGAGGTTTTCTACTTACGTTTCATTCCCTAGCAGGTAGTAGGGGTGATGCGATTTAAGTTTATTTGAAAATAATTTGTTTTTCTTTTGAAAATCCTATAAAAAAAAAAAAAAAAAAAAAAAAAATGCCGTAGAAAATTTTCGTGATTAATTTCACACCAAAAAATGTACATCGGGTATTTTCAGAAAATTTATTTTTATAGGTATTTGTTTTCATGTATTTTGCCTAGTTTTTATATGAAACAAATTTTCGATCGTTGCTTTATGCGCGAGTATATTTTCTTGTAAAAATTTTTTATGCAATCTTCATATTTTTATGTCCGTTCTATTTTCGACATGCTTCGAGCATGGTATATTTTTCTTTCTTGTATATTTATTTTTCATGCTTTGTATGTATGAAATTTTTATTTTATGCTGTTTTCTCTCAACTTCGCGTGTGTGAGAAAATCTTTTTTGTAAATATGCACATTCTCATGTGAGAAATTTTACTATTTTACTTTATTTTTATGAACGTGGCATTCTTTCATTCGTCTGATATTACTGTACGAAAATTTTTATTATGTAAAATTGCATGCTTCAAGTGAAGCGATTTCTATTTCTTTTTCGAAATGTATTTTGCATTTTGTATATTAGTTTCATGATGTATTTTTTAGTTATTTTTGTACATTATGAAAACGTTTATTTTCTACATTGTTTATACGATGTATTTTATTTTCGAATGCATTTTTAATTTTTAGTATATTCATCTCTTGACTGGTTTTTATCAGGTTTTATAATATACTTGTTGATATGTTTCTGTTCATGTCTTGTATGCATTTGATTTTCTATTTTTGCATTTTGTGTACTAGTCTGTTCAAAATTTTGGGGTTTGATTTTCAACTTCCTCTCGTAGTGTCTTTTGATACTTTTTTGTTTCGAAATTTTCAACTTTTGGAAAATCTTTCGTTGTTTCTGTTTTGGTGGGGAAAGTGACTTTGAGCCTGCTGAGTGCAGAGCGGTCATACGAAAATCGTTTTTAAGGGTTTAGACTTCAAAATTTTACCAAAATTTCAAATTTCGGTTAGGCTAAATTTTTCTTTGAATTTTTATTTCCATGAAAATATACCTACGTCTGGGTTATAAGACTTTTGAACCTGCTGCATGCAGAGTGGTCATAGATTTTGAGTTCAAAATCGCTTGAAGGGCGAGGTTTCATGGAAAGTACAAAATTCTGTTTCCGACTTTGGATTGTTTTTTCTCACATTTCCATAAATAAATACCTGTTTTTGGGGGGTCTAGGCTTTTGAATCTACTGCATGTAGATGGTCATAGATTTTGTCTCAAAATTCGTTGGAAGGGTTCAGGCACTTATGGAAACGTGTTCGAAATTTTCTCTACTTTCAAAATTTCCAAATACTCTAATTCTTGGCTCTAAATTTTTGAACCTACTGCGTGCAGGTGGGCATAGATTTTGATTTCAAAATTCGTTTCAAGGGCTAGGTATTTTAGGGAAATTTTTTCAGTTTGTTTTTCATGACTCTTGCTCTCTCTTGTTTTGTACAGTTTCGATGTTGTTTGATAGTTACCATTAGTTATAAGTTCTGTGCTTATTTTTAGTCAACGTCGAATTCCATGTACTCGGGAGGGGCAGGGGTGGCCTGGGTAACTGCACGACCCAAGGGCGCAATTACTACCGGCATGTTTCTTCCCGATTACCTGTCTTCAACATGTATTCGGTGGGGCAATGAACCGGTAGGTGAAATACCTCCCTGAAATTGCGCCTTTGGGGGTCGCGAAATGCTTGGATAGGTAGGTTTACCTACCTATACAAGCATGCGATCACTTTTCTGACGAAATTACAGGCGAAATTAGCCTGTGCTGTATTCGGCGAGTACAAAGCTCTTATCTCTTAGATAAGACTTTGTACTTGACTTACGTAATACTACGTACCGAATACAGCAGCTTTCGATCTTTCTACTCTCATCTAGCCGCTACTAGATTCTTCTAGTAGCTGACTAGATGATGAAATCAAACCGGCAGTTACGTAGGTTTACCCTTTCCCTTCTCGATCGCTACTTCTAGATGCTTCCACAGAAGCTGACAACTAGAAGTAGCTGAGAGCGAGAGCTCATTCGATCATTGTACTTCATACGTTACGTTTATGTAAATACTAGGTACTTCGTGTACATCGAGCGTTATCGCGTTTTAAATTGATACTTTGTGTTACGTATGATGTATATTTCGTAATCTCGGTTGTGCTAATAAATTCAGTTAACGTTTTGCCGTGCAAGATTTCTTTCTTTGTAATAAGTTGTGCACTCTGAGTGACTCAACTTATTACTTCGCGACTCGTCAAGTGCAATCTATTTGATTTGGTGTAATAAGTCCGGTGAAGTGACCGTTGACTCTGTGCCCACGGTAGCCAGACTCACAGGTAGACCCAGGATCCCATTGATCACCTCGTCTTGCGAAAGCCTGTCACCTCACCAACCAGCTCACGACTTACGTGAGGGCGAAAACATCGCACGCAAAGCCAAACACCAATTATTACCACCAATTCATAACTAAATATTAATTTACAAAATTAAATATTTAAATATTAATATTTGAAAATTAGAAATTAAATATTAATATTTGAAAATTAAATAATTAAATATTAATTTACAAAATTAAATATTTAAATTTTAATATTTGAAAATTAGAAATTAAATATTAATATTTGAAAATTAAATAATTAAATATTAATTTATGAAAATTAAATAATTAAATATTAATTTACAAAATTAAATATTTAAATATTAATATTTGAAAATTAAATAACTAAATATTAATTTACAAAATTAAATATTAAAATATTAATATTTGAAAATTAGAAATTAAATATTAATATTTGAAAATTAAATAATTAAATATTACTTTTTGAAAATTAAATAATTAAATATTAATTTACAAAATGAAATATATAAAGATTAATATTTGAAAATTAAATAACTAAATATTAATTTACAAAATTAAATATTTAAATATAAAAATTTAAAAATTAAATAATTTAATCATTATTTTTTAAAATTAATAAATTAAATATTAATTTATGAAAATTAAATATTTAAATAATAATATTTGAAAATTAGAAATTAAATATTAATATTTGAAAATTAAATAAATAAATATTAATTTTTTAAAATTAAATAATTAATTATTAATTTTTGAAAATTAAATAATTAAATATTACTTTACAAAATTAAATATTTAAATATTAATTTACAAAATTAAATATTTAAATATTAATTTACAAAATTAAATATTTAAATATTAATATTTGAAAATTTAATAACTAAATATTAATTTACAAAATTAAATATTTAAATATTAATATTTGAAAATTAGAAATTAAATATTAATATTTGAAAATTAAATAATTAAATATTAATTTACTAAATTAAATATTTAAATTTTAATATTTGAAAATTAGAAAATAAATATTAATATTTGAAAATTAAATAATTAAATATTAATTTATGAAAATTAAATAATTAAATATTAGTTTACAAAATTAAATATTTAAATATTAATATTTGAAAATTAAATAACTAAATATTAATTTACAAAATTGAATATTAAAATATTAATATTTGAAAATTAGAAATTAAATATTAATATTTGAAAATTAAATAATTAAATATTACTTTTTGAAAATTAAATAATTAAATATTAATTTACAAAATTTAATATTTAAATATTTATATTTGAAAATTAAATAACTAAATATTAATTTACAAAATGTAATATTTAAATATTAATATTTGAAAATTAAATAATTAAATATTAATATTTGAAAATTAAATAATTAAATATTAATTTATGAAAATTAAATATTTAAATAATAATATTTGAAAATTAGAAATTAAATATTAATATTTGAAAATTAAATAACTAAATATTAATTTTTGAAAATTAAATAATTAAATATTAATTTACAAAATTAAATATTTAAATATTAATTTACAAAATTAAATATTTAAATATTAATATTTGAAAATTAGAAATTAAATATTAATAGTTGAAAAGTAAATACTTAAATATTAATTTACAAAATTAAATATCTACATATTAATATGTGAAACTTAAAGACCTACAGATTAATTTACAAAATTAAATATTTAAATATTAATATTTGAAAATTAGAAATTGAATGTTAATATTTGAAAATTAAATAATTAAATATTAATATTTGAAAATTAAATAATTAAATATTAATTTACAAAATTTAATATTTAAATATTAATATTTGAAAATTAGAAATTAAATATTAATATTTGAAAATTAATTAATTAAATATTAATTTATGAAAATTAAATAATTAAATATTAATTTACAAAATTAAATATTTAAATATTAATATTTGAAAATTAAATAACTAAATATTAATTTACAAAATGGAATATTTAAATATTAATATTTGAAAATTGGAAATTAAATATTAATATTTGAAAATTAAATAATTAAATATTACTTTTTGAAAATTAAATAATTAATTATTGATTTACAAAATTAAATATCTTAATATTAATATTTGAAAATTAAATAACTAAATATTAATTTACAAAAATAAATATTTAAATATTAATATTTGAAAATTAGAAATTAAATATTAATATTTGAAAATTAAATAATTAAATATTAATTTTTGAAAATTAAATAATTAAAGATTAATTCACAAAATTGAATATTTAAGTATTAATATGTGAAAATTAGAAATGAAATATTAATATTTGAAAATTAAATAACTAAATATTAATTTTTGAAAATTAAATAATTGAATATTAATTTTTGAAAATTAAATAATTAAATATTAATTTACAAAATTAAATATTTAAATAATAATATTTGAAAATTAGAAATTAAATATTAATATTTGAAAATTAAATACCTAAATATTAATTTTTGAAAATTAAATAATTAAATATTAATTTTTGAAAATTAAATAATTAAATATTATTTTACAAAATTAAATATTTAAATATTATTTTACAAAATTAAATATTTAAATATTAATATTTGAAAATTAAATAATGAAATATTAATTTACAAAATGAAATATTTCAATATTAATATTTGAAAATTAGAAATTAAATATTAATATTTGAAAATTAAATAATTAAATATTAATTTACAAAATTAAATATTTAAATTTTAATATTTGAAAATTAGAAATTAAATATTAATATTTGAAAATTAAATAATTAAATATTAATTTATGAAAATTAAATAATTAAATATTAATTTACAAAATTAAATATTTAAATATTAATATTTGAAAATTAAATAACTAAATATTAATTTACAAAATTAAATATTAAAATATTAATATTTGAAAATTAGAAATTAAATATTAATATTTGAAAATTAAATAATTAAATATTACTTTTTGAAAATTAAATAATTGAATATTAATTTTTGAAAATTAAATAATTAAATATTAATTTACAAAATTAAATATTTAAATATTAATTTACAAAATTAAATATTTAAATATTAATATTTGAAAATTAAATAATTAAATATTAATATTTGAAAATTAAATAATTAAATATTAATTTATGAAAATTAAATATTTAAATAATAATATTTGAAAATTAGAAATTAAATATTAATATTTGAAAATTAAATAACTAAATATTAATTTTTGAAAATTAAATAATTAAATATTAATTTTTGAAAATTAAATAATTAAATATTACTTTACAAAATTAAATATTTAAATATTAATTTACAAAATTAAATATTTAAATATTAATTTACAAAATTAAATATTTAAATATTAATATTTGAAAATTAGAAATTAAATATTAATATTTGAAAATTAAATAATTAAATATTAATTTTTGAAAATTAAATACCTATGAATTTACAAAATTAAATATTTAAATATTAATATTTGAAAATTAGAAATTAAATATTAATATTTGAAAATTAAATAATTAAATATTAATTTTTGAAAATTAAATAATTAAATATTAATTTACAAAATTAAATATTCAAATATTAATATTTAAAAATTAAATAATTATAATATTAAATTTTGAAAATTAAGTATATAAATAATAATTTTTGAAAATTAAATAATAAAATATTAATTTACAAAAATAAATATTTAAATATTAATATTTGAAAATTAAATAACTAAATATTAATTTACAAAATTAAAAATTTAAATATTAATATTTGAAAATTAAATAACTAAATATTAATTTACAAAATTAAATATTTAAATATTAATATTTGAAAATTAGAAATTAAGTATTAATATTTGAAAATTAAATAATTAAATATTAATTTACAAAATTAAATATTTAAATATTAATATTTGAAAATTAAATAACTAAATATTAATTTACAAAATTAAATATTTAAATAATAATATTTGAAAATTAGAAATTAAATATTAATATTTGAAAATTAAATAACTAAATATTAATTTTTGAAAATTAAATAATTAAATATTAATTTTTGAAAATTAAATAATTAAATATTAATTTACAAAATTAAATATTTAAATATTAGTTTACAAAATTAAATATTTAAATATTAATATTTGAAAATTAGAAATTAAATATTAATATTTGAAAATTAAATAATTAAATATTAATTTTTGAAAATTAAATACCTATTAATTTACAAAATTAAATATTTAAATATTAATATTTGAAAATTAGAAATTAAATATTAATATTTGAAAATTAAATAATTAAATATTAATTTTTGAAAATTAAATAATTAAATATTAATTTACAAAATTAAATATTTAAATAATAATATTTGAAAATTAGAAATTAAATATTAATATTTGAAAATTAAA
The DNA here is from genome assembly GCA_038380155.1 of Pseudococcus jackbeardsleyi. NCBI lineage: Eukaryota > Metazoa > Arthropoda > Insecta > Hemiptera > Pseudococcidae > Pseudococcus > Pseudococcus jackbeardsleyi. The sequence goes on from JAZDXF010000199.1 coordinate 64,098, forward strand.
TAACTAAATATTAATTTTTGAAAATTAAATAATTGAATATTAATTTTTGAAAATTAAATAATTAAATATTAATTTACAAAATTAAATATTTAAATATTAATTTACAAAATTAAATATTTAAATATTAATATTTGAAAATTTAATAACTAAATATTAATTTACAAAATTAAATATTTAAATATTAATATTTGAAAATTAGAAATTAAATATTAATATTTGAAAATTAAATAATTAAATATTAATTTACAAAATTAAATATTTAAATTTTAATATTTGAAAATTAGAAATTAAATATTAATATTTGAAAATTAAATAATTAAATATTAATTTATGAAAATTAAATAATTAAATATTAATTTACAAAATTAAATATTTAAATATTAATATTTGAAAATTAAATAACTAAATATTAATTTACAAAATTAAATATTAAAATATTAATATTTGAAAATTAGAAATTAAATATTAATATTTGAAAATTAAATAATTAAATATTACTTTTTGAAAATTAAATAATTAAATATTAATTTACAAAATTAAATATCTAAATATTAATATTTGAAAATTAAATAACTAAATATTAATTTACAAAATTAAATATTTAAATATTAATATTTGAAAATTAAATAATTAAATATTAATATTTGAAAATTAAATAATTAAATATTAAGTTATGAAAATTAAATATTTAAATAATAATATTTGAAAATTAGAAATTAAATATTAATATTTGAAAATTAAATAACTAAATATTAATTTTTGAAAATTAAATAATTAAATATTAATTTTTGAAAATTAAATAATTAAATATTAATTTACAAAATTAAATATTTAAATATTAATTTACAAAATTAAATATTTAAATATTAATATTTGAAAATTAAATAACTAAATATTAATTTACAAAATTAAATATTTAAATATTAATATTTGAAAATTAGAAATTGAATGTTAATATTTGAAAATTAAATAATTAAATATTAATATTTGAAAATTAAATAATTAAATATTAATTTACAAAATTTAATATTTAAATATTAATATTTGAAAATTAGAAATTAAATATTAATATTTGAAAATTAATTAATTAAATATTAATTTATGAAAATTAAATAATTAAATATTAATTTACAAAACTAAATACTTAAATAATAATATTTTAAAATTAAATAACTAACTATTAATTTACAAAATGGAATATTTAAATATTAATATTTGAAAATTGGAAATTAAATATTAATATTTGAAAATTAAATAATTAAATATTACTTTTTGAAAATTAAATAATTAAATATTGATTTACAAAATTAAATATCTAAATATTAATATTTGAAAATTAAATAACTAAATATTAATTTACAAAATTAATTATTTAAATATTATTAGTTGAAAATTACATATTTAAATATTAATATTTGAAAATTAAATAATTAAATATTAATTTTTGAAAAGTAAATAATGAAATATTAATTTACAAAATTAAAGATTTAAATAATAATATTTGAAAATTAGAAATTAACTATTAATATTTGAAAATTAAATAACTAAATATTAATTTTGGAAATTAAATAATTGAATATTAATTTTTGAAAATTAAATAATTAAATATTAATTTACAAAATTAAATATTTAAATATTAATTTACAAAATTAAATATTTAAATATTAATATTTGAAAATTAAATAACTAAATATTAATTTACAAAATTAAATATTTAAATATTAATATTTGAAAATTAGAAATTAAATATTAATATTTGAAAATTAAATAATTAAATATTAATTTACAAAATTAAATATTTAAATTTTAATATTTGAAAATTAGAAATTAAATATTAATATTTGAAAATTAAATAATTAAATATTAATTTATGAAAATTAAATAATTAATTATTAATTTACAAAATTAAATATTTAAATATTAATATTTGAAAATTAAATAACTAAATATTAATTTACAAAATTAAATATTAAAATATTAATATTTGAAAATTAGAAATTAAATATTAATATTTGAAAATTAAATAATTAAATATTACTTTTTGAAAATTAAATAATTAAATATTAATATTTGAAAATTAAATAATTAAATATTAATATATGAAACTTAAATAATTAAATAATAATATTTGAAAATTAGAAATTAAATATTAATCTTTGAAAATTAAATAACTAAATATTAATTTTTGAAAATTAAATAATTAAATATTAATTTTTGAAAATTAAATAATTAAATATTACTTTACAAAATTAAATATTTAAATATTAATTTACAAAATTAAATATTTAAATATTAATTTACAAAATTAAATATTTAAATATTAATATTTGAAAATTAGAAATTAAATATTAATATTTGAAAATTAAATAATTAAATATTAATTTTTGAAAATTAAATACCTATTAATTTACAAAATTAAATATCTAAATATGAATATTTGAAAATTAAATAACTAAATAGTAATTTACAAAATTAAATATTTAAATATTAATATTTGAAAATTAGAAATTAAATATTAATATTTGAAAATTAAATAATTAAATATTAATTTACAAAATTAAATATTTAAATTTTAATATTTGAAAATTAGAAATTAAATATTAATATTTGAAAATTAAATAATTAAATATTAATTTATGAAAATTAAATAATTAAATATTAATTTACAAAATTAAATATTTAAATATTAATATTTGAAAATTAAATAACTAAATATTAATTTACAAAATTAAATATTGAAATATTAATATTTGAAAATTAGAAATTAAATATTAATATTTGAAAATTAAATAATTAAATATTACTTTTTGAAAATTAAATAACTAAATATTAATTTACAAAATTAAATATCTAAATATTAATATTTTAAAATTAAATAACTAAATATTAATTTACAAAATTAAATATTTAAATATTAATATTTGAAAATTAAATAATTAAATATTAATATTTGAAAATTAAATAATTAAATATTAATTTATGAAAATTAAATATTTAAATAATAATATTTGAAAATTAGAAATTAAATATTAATATTTGAAAATTAAATAACTAAATATTAATTTTTGAAAATTAAATAATTAAATATTAATTTTTGAAAATTAAATAATTAAATATTAATTTACAAAATTAAATATTTAAATATTAATTTACAAAATTAAATATTTAAATATTAATATTTGAAAATTAGAAATTAAATATTAATATTTGAAAATTAAATAATTAAATATTAATTTTTGAAAATTAAATAATTAAATATTAATTTACAAAATTAAATATTCAAATATTAATATTTAAAAATTAAATAATTAAATATTAAATTTTGAAAATTAAGTATATAAATAATAATTTTTGAAAATTAAATAATTAAATATTAATTTACAAAATTAAATATTTAAATATTAATATTTGAAAATTAAATAACTAAATATTAATTTACAAAATTAAATATTTAAATATTAATATTTGAAAATTAGAAATTGACTGTTAATATTTGAAAATTAAATAATTAAATATTAATATTTGAAAATTAAATAATTAAATATTAATTTACAAAATTAAATATTTAAATATTAATATTTGAAAATTAGAAATTAAATATTAATATTTGAAAATTAAATAATTAAATATTAATTTATGAAAATTAAATAATTAAATATTAGTTTACAAAATTAAATATTTAAATATTAATATTTGAAAATTAAATAACTAAATATTAATTTACAAAATGGAATATTTAAATATTAATATTTGAAAATTAGAAATTAAATATTAATATTTGAAAATTAAATAATTAAATATTTCTTTTTGAAAATTGAATAATTAAATATTAATTTACAAAATTAAATATCTAAATATTAATATTTGAAAATTAAATAACTAAATATTAATTTACGAAATTAAATATTTAAATATTAATATTTGAAAATTAGAAATTAAATATTAATATTTGAAAATTAAATAATTAAATATTACTTTTTGAAAATTAAATAATTAAATATTAATTCACAAAATTAAATATCTAAATATTAATATTTGAAAATTAAATAACTAAATATTAATTTACAAAATTAAATATTTAAATATTAATATTTGAAAATTAGAAATTAAATATTAATAGTTGAAAATTACTAATTAAATATCAATTTACACAATTAAATAGTTAAATATTAATATTTGTAAATTAAATAACTAAATATTAATTTACAAAATTAAATATTTAAATATTAATATTTGAAAATTAGAAATTGAATATTAATATTTGAAAATTAAATAATTAAATATTAATATTTGAAAATTAAATAATTAAATATTAATATTTGAAAATTAAATAATTAAATATTAATTTACAAAATTAAATATTCAAATATTAATATTTGAAAATTAGAAATTAAATATTAATATTTGAAAATTAAATAATTAAATATTGATTTATGAAAATTAAATAATTAAATATTAATTTACAAAATTAGACATTTATATATTAATATTTGAAAGTTAAATAACTAAATATTAATTTACAAAATGGAATATTTAAATATTAATATTTGAAAATTAGAAATTAAATATTAATTTTTGAAAATTAAATAATTAAATATTAATTTACAAAATTAAATATTTAAATATTAATTTACAAAATTAAATATTTAAATATTAATATTTGAAAATTAAATAACTAAATATTAATTTACAAAATTAAATATTTAAATATTAATATTTGAAAATTAGAAATTAAGTATTAATATTTGAAAATTAAATAATTAAATATTAATTTACAAAATTAAATATTTAAATATTAATATTTGATAATTAGAAATTAAATATTTATATTTGAAAATTAAATAATTAAATATTAATTTTCAAAATTAAATATTTAAATATTAATATTTGAAGATTAAATAACTAAATATTAATTTACAAAATGGAATATTTAAATATTAATATTTGAAAATTAGAAATTGAATATTAATATTTGAAAATTAAATAATTAAATATTACTTTTTGAAAATTAAATAATTAAATATTAATTTACAAAATTAAATATCTTAATATTAATATTTGAAAATTAAATAACTAAATATTAATTTACAAAAATAAATATTTAAATATTAATATTTGAAAATTAGAAATTAAATATTAATATTTGAAAATTAAATAATTAAATATTAATTTTTGAAAATTAAATAATTAAATATTAATTTTTGAAAATTAAATAATTAAATATTAATTTACAAAATTAAATATTCAAATATTAATATTTAAAAATTAAATAATTAAATATTAAATTTTGAAAATTAAGTAATTAAATAATAATTTTTGAAAATTAAATAATTAAATATTAATTTACAAAATTAAATATTTAAATATTAATATTTGAAAATTAAATAACTAAATATTAATTTACAAAATTAAATATTTAAATATTAATATTTGAAAATTAGAAATTGAATGTTAATATTTGAAAATTAAATAATTAAATATTAATATTTGAAAATTAAATAATTAAATATTAATTTACAAAATTTAATATTTAAATATTAATATTTGAAAATTAGAAATTAAATATTAATATTTGAAAATTAATTAATTAAATATTAATTTATGAAAATTAAATAATTAAATATTAATTTACAAAATTAAATATTTAAATATTAATATTTGAAAATTAAATAACTAAATATTAATTTACAAAATGGAATATTTAAATATTAATATTTGAAAATTGGAAATTAAATATTAATATTTGAAAATTAAATAATTAAATATTACTTTTTGAAAATTAAATAATTAAATATTGATTTACAAAATTAAATATCTAAATATTAATATTTGAAAATTAAATAACTAAATATTAATTTACAAAATTAAATATTTAAATATTAATATTTGAAAATTAGAAATTAAATATTAATATTTGAAAATTAAATAATTAAATATTAATTTTTGAAAATTAAATAATTAAATATTAATTTACAAAATTAAATATTTAAATAATAATATTTGAAAATTAGAAATTAAATATTAATATTTGAAAATTAAATAACTAAATATTAATTTTTGAAAATTAAATAATTGAATATTAATTTTTGAAAATTAAATAATTAAATATTAATTTACAAAATTAAATATTTAAATATTAATTTACAAAATTAAATATTTAAATATTAATATTTGAAAATTAAATAACTAAATATTAATTTACAAAATTAAATATTTAAATATTAATATTTGAAAATTAGAAATTAAATATTAATATTTGAAAATTAAATAATTAAATATTAATTTACAAAATTAAATATTTAAATTTTAATATTTGAAAATTAGAAATTAAATATTAATATTTGAAAATTAAATAATTAAATATTAATTTATGAAAATTAAATAATTAAATATTAATTTACAAAATTAAATATTTAAATATTAATATTTGAAAATTAAATAACTAAATATTAATTTACAAAATTAAATATTAAAATATTAATATTTGAAAATTAGAAATTAAATATTAATATTTGAAAATTAAATAATTAAATATTAATTGTTGAACATTAAATAATTAAATATTAATTTACAAAATTAAATATCTAAATATTAATATTTGAAAATTAAATAACTAAATATTAATTTACAAAATTAAATATTTAAATATTAATATTTGAAAATTAAATAATTAAATATTAATATTTGAAAATTAAATAATTAAATATTAATTTATGAAAATTAAATATTTAAATAATAATATTTGAAAATTAGAAATTAAATATTAATATTTGAAAATTAAATAACTAAATATTAATTTTTGAAAATTAAATACTGGAATATTAATTTTTGAAAATTAAATAATTAAATATTATTTTACAAAATTATATTTTTAAATAGTAAGTTACAAAATTAAATATTTAAATATTAATATTTGAAAATTTAATAACTAAATATTAATTTACAAAATTAAATATTTAAATATTAATATTTGAAAATTAGAAATTAAATATTAATATTTGAAAATTAAATAATTAAATATTAATTTATGAAAATTAAATAATTAAATATTAAATTTTGAAAATTAAATAATTAAATATTAATTTACAAAATTAAATATTTAAATATTAATTTACAAAATTAAATATTTAAATATTAATATTTGAAAATTAGAAATTAAATATTAAGATTTGAAAATTAAATAATTAAATATTAATTTTTGAAAATTAAATAATTAAATATTAATTTACAAAATTAAATATTCAAATATTAATATTTAAAAATTAAATAATTAAATATTAAATTTTGAAAATTTAGTCTATAAATAATAATTTTTGAAAATTAAATAATTAAATATTAATTTACAAAATTAAATATTTAAATATTAATATTTGAAAATTAAATAACTAAATATTAATTTACAAAATTAAATATTTAAATATTAATATTTGAAAATTAGAAATTAAATATTAATATTTGAAAATTAAATAATTAAATATTAATTTATGAAAATTAAATAATTAAATATTAGTTTACAAAATTAAATATTTAAATATTAATATTTGAAAATTAAATAACTAAATATTAATTTACAAAATGGAATATTTAAATATTAATATTTGAAAATTAGAAATTAAATATTAATATTTGAAAATTAAATAATTAAATATTACTTTTTGAAAATTGAATAATTAAATATTAATTTACAAAATTAAATATCTAAATATTAATATTTGAAAATTAAATAACTAAATATTAATTTACAAAATTAAATATTTAAATATTAATATTTGAAAATTAGAAATTAAATATTAATATTTGAAAATTAAATAATTAAATATTAATTTATGAAAATTAAATAATTAAATATTAGTTTACAAAATTAAATATTTAAATATTAATATTTGAAAATTAAATAACTAAATATTAATTTACAAAATGGAATATTTAAATATTAATATTTGAAAATTAGAAATTAAATATTAATATTTGAAAATTAAATAAGTAAATATTACTTTTTGAAAATTGAATAATTAAATATTAATTTACAAAATTAAATATCTAAATATTAATATTTGAAAATTAAATAATTAAATATTAATTTACAAAATTAAATATTTAAATATTAATATTTGAAAATTAGAAATTAAATATTAATATTTGAAAATTAAATAATTAAATATTACTTTTTGAAAATTAAATAATTAAATATTAATTCACAAAATTAAATATCTAAATATTAATATTTGAAAATTAAATAACTAAATATTAATTTACAAAATTAAATATTTAAATATTAATATTTGAAAATTAGAAATTAAATATTAATATTTGAAAATTACTAATTAAATATCAATTTACAAAATTAAATATTTAAATATTAATATTTGAAAATTAAATAACTAAATATTAATTTACAAAATTAAATATTTAAATATTAATATTTGAAAATTAGAAATTGAATATTAATATTTGAAAATTAAATAATTAAATATTAATATTTGAAAATTTAATAATTAAATATTAATATTTGAAAATTAAATAATTAAATATTAATTTACAAAATTAAATATTCAAATATTAATATTTGAAAATTAGAAATTAAATATTAATATTTGAAAATTAGAAATTAAATATTAATATTTGAAAATTAAATAATTAAATATTGATTTATGAAAATTAAATAATTAAATATTAATTTACAAAAGTAGACATTTATATATTAATATTGGAAAGTTAAATAACTAAATATTAATGTACAACATGGAATATTTAAATATTAATATTTGAAAATTAAGAAATTAAATATTAATTTTTGAAAATTAAATAATTAAATATTAATTTACAAAATTAAATATTTAAATATTAATTTACAAAATTAAATATTTAAATATTAATATTTGAAAATTAAATAACTAAATATTAATTTACAAAATTAAATATTTAAATATTAATATTTGAAAATTAGAAATTAAGTATTAATATTTGAAAATTAAATAATTAAATATTAATTTACAAAATTAAATATTTAAATATTAATATTTGAAAATTAGAAATTAAATATTAATTTATGAAAATTAAATAATTAAATATTAATTTTCAAAATTAAATATTTAAATATTAATATTTGAAGATTAAATAACTAAATATTAATTTACAAAATGGAATATTTAAATATTAATATTTGAAAATTAGAAATTGAATATTAATATTTGAAAATTAAATAATTAAATATTCATTTTTGAAAATTAACTACTGAAATAAGATTTTACAAACTTAAATATCTTAATATTAATATTTGAAAATTAAATAACTAAATATTAATTTACAAAAATAAATATTTAAATATTAATATTTGAAAATTAGAAATTAAATATTAATATTTGAAAATTAAATAATTAAATATTAATTTTTGAAAATTAAATAATTAAATATTAATTTTTGAAAATTAAATAATTAAATATTAATTTACAAAATTAAATATTCAAATATTAATATTTAAAAATTAAATAATTAAATATTAAATTTTGAAAATTAAGTAATTAAATAATAATTTTTGAAAATTAAATAATTAAATATTAATTTACAAAATTAAATATTTAAATATTAATATTTGAAAATTAAATAACTAAATATTAATTTACAAAATTAAATATTTAAATATTAATATTTGAAAATTAGAAATTGAATGTTAATATTTGAAAATTAAATAATTAAATATTAATATTTGAAAATTAAATAATTAAATATTAATTTACAAAATTTAATATTTAAATATTAATATTTGAAAATTAGAAATTAAATATTAATATTTGAAAATTAATTAATTAAATATTCATTTATGAAAATTATATAATTAAATATTCATTTACAAAATTTAATATTTAAATATTAATATTTGAAAATTGTAAATTAAATATTAATATTTGAAAATTAAATAATTAAATATTACTTTTTGAAAATTAAATAATTAAATATTGATTTACAAAATTAAATATCTAAATATTAATATTTGAAAATTAAATAACTAAATATTAATTTACAAAATTAAATATTTAAATATTAATATTTGAAAATTAGAAATTAAATATTAATATTTGAAAATTAAATAATTAAATATTAATTTTTGAAAATTAAATAATTAAATATTAATTTACAAAATTAAATATTTAAATAATAATATTTGAAAATTAGAAATTAAATATTAATATTTGAAAATTAAATAACTAAATATTAATTTTTGAAAATTAAATAATTGAATATTAATTTTTGAAAATTAAATAATTAAATATTAATTTACAAAATTAAATATTTAAATATTTATTTACAAAATTAAATATTTAAATATTAATATTTGAAAATTAAATAACTAAATATTAATTTACAAAATTAAATAATTAACTATTAATATTTTAAACTTACAAATTAAATATTACTATTTGAAAATTAAATAATTAAATATTAATTTACAAAATTAAATATTTAAATTTTAATATTTGAAAATTAGAAATTAAATATTAATATTTGAAAATTAAATAATTAAATATTAATTTATGAAAATTAAATAATTAAATATTAATTTACAAAATTAAATATTTAAATATTAATATTTGAAAATTAAATAACTAAATATTAATTTACAAAAGTAAATATTAATATCTTCATATTTGACACTTAGAAATTAAATATTAATATTTGAAAATTAAATAATTAAATATTACTTTTTGAAAATTAAATAATTAAATATTAATTTACAAAATTAAATATCTAAATATTAATATTTGAAAATTAAATAACTAAATATTAATTTACAAAATTAAATATTTAAATATTAATATTTGAAAATTAAATAATTAAATATTAATATTTGAAAATTAAATAATTAAATATTAATTTATGAAAATTAAATATTTAAATAATAATATTTGAAAATTAGAAATTAAATATTAATATTTGAAAATTAAATAACTAAATATTAATTTTTGAAAATTAAATAATTAAATATTAATTTTTGAAAATTAAATAATTAAATATTAATTTACAAAATTAAATATTTAAATATTAATTTACAAAATTAAATATTTAAATATTAATATTTGAAAATTAGAAATTAAATATTAATATTTGAAAATTAAATAATTAAATATTAATTTTTGAAAATTAAATAATTAAATATTAATTTACAAAATTAAATATTTAAATATTAATATTTGAAAATTAGAAATTAAATATTAATATTTGAAAATTAAATAATTAAATATTAATTTTTGAAAATTAAATAATTAAATATTAATTTACAAAATTAAATATTCAAATATTAATATTTAAAAATTAAATAATTAAATAATAAATTTTGAAAATTAAGTATATAAATAATAATTTTTGAAAATTAAATAATTAAATATTAATTTACAAAATTAAATATTTAAATATTAATATTTGAAAATTAAATAACTAAATATTAATTTACAAAATTAAATATTTAAATATTAATATTTGAAAATTAAATAACTAAATAGTAATTTACAAAATTAAATATTTAAATATTAATATTTGAAAATTAGAAATTAAGTATTAATATTTGAAAATTAAATAATTAAATATTAATCTACAAAATTAAATATTTAAATATTAATATTTGAAAATTAAATAACTAAATATTAATTTACAAAATTAAATATTTAAATAATAATCTTTGAAAATTAGAAATTAAATATTAATATTTGAAAATTAAATAACTAAATATTAATTTTTGAAAATTAAATAATTAAATATTAATTTTTGAAAATTAAATAATTAAATATTAATTTACAAAATTAAATATTTAAATATTAGTTTACAAAATTAAATATTTAAATATTAATATTTGAAAATTCGAAATTAAATATTAATATTTGAAAATTCAATAATTAAATATTTATTTTTGAAAATTAAATAACTAAATATTAATTTACAAAATTAAATATTTAAATATTAATATTTGAAAATTAGAAATTAAATATTAATATTTGAAAATTAAATAATTAAATATTAATTTTTGAAAATTAAATAATAAAATATTAATTTACAAAAGTAAATATTTAAATAATAATATTTGAAATTGAGAAATTGAATCTTAATATTTGAAAATTAAATAACTAAATATTAATTTTTGAAAATTAAATAATTGAATATTAATTTTTGAAAATTAAATAATTAAATATTAATTTACAAAATTAAATATTTAAATATTAATTTACAAAATTAAATATTTAAATATTAATATTTGAAAATTTAATAACTAAATATTAATTTACAAAATTAAATATTTAAATTTTAATATTTGAAAATTAGAAATTAAATATTAATATTTGAAAATTAAATAATTAAATATTAATTTACAAAATTAAATATTTAAATATTAATATTTGAAAATTAGAAATTAAATATTAATATTTGGAAATTAAATAATTAAATATTAATTTATGAAAATTAAATAATTAAATATTAATTTACAAAATTAAATATTTAAATATTAATATTTGAAAATTAAATAACTAAATATTAATTTACAAAATTAAATATTAAAATATTAATATTTGAAAATTAGAAATTAAATATTAATATTTGAAAATTAAATAATTAAATATTACTTTTTGAAAATTAAATAATTAAATATTAATTTACAAAATTAAATATCTAAATATTAATATTTGAAAATTAAATAACTAAATATTAATTTACAAAATTAAATATTTAAATATTAATATTTGAAAATTAAATAATTAAATATTAATATTTGAAAATTAAATAATTAAATATTAATTTATGAAAATTAAATAAATAAATAATAATATTTGAAAATTAGAAATTTAATATTAATATTTGAAAATTAAATAACTAAATATTAATTTTTGAAAATTAAATAACTAAATATTAATTTACAAAATTAAATATTTAAATATTAATATTTGAAAATTAAATAACTAAATATTAATTTACAAAATTAAATATTTAAATATTAATATTTGAAAATTAGAAATTAAATATTAATATTTGAAAATTAAATAATTAAATATTAATTTACAAAATTAAATATTTAAATTTTAATATTTGAAAATTAGAAATTAAATATTAATATTTGAAAATTAAATAATTAAATATTAATTTATGAAAATTAAATAATTAAATATTAATTTAAAAAATTAAATATTTAAATATTAATATTTGAAAATTAAATAACTAAATATTAATTTACAAAATTAAATATTAAAATATTAATATTTGAAAATTAGAAATTAAATATTAATATTTGAAAATTAAATAATTAAATATTACTTTTTGAAAATTAAATAATTAAATATTAATTTACAAAATTAAATATCTAAATATTAATATTTGAAAATTAAATAACTAAATATTAATTTACAAAATTAAATATTTAAATATTAATATTTGAAAATTAAATAATTAAATATTAATATTTGAAAATTAAATAATTAAATATTAATTTATGAAAATTAAATATTTAAATAATAATATTTGAAAATTAGAAATTAAATATTAATAGTTGAAAATTAAAAAACTAAATATAAATTTTTGAAAATTAAAAAATTAAATATTAATTTTTGAAAATTAAAAAATTAAATATTAATTTACAAAATTAAATAATTAAATATTAATTTACAAAATTAAATATTTAAATTTTAATATTTGAAAATTAGAAATTAAATATTAATATTTGAAAATTAAATAATTCAATATTAATTTATGAAAATTAAATAATTAAATATTAATTTACAAAATTAAGTATGTAAATATTAAGATATGAAAATTAGAAATTAAATATTAATATTTGAAAATTAAATAATTAAATATTAATTTTTGAAAATTAAATAATTAAATATTAATTTACAAAATTAAATATTCAAATATTAATATTTAAAAATTAAATAATTAAATATTAAATTTTGAAAATTAAGTATATAAATAATAATTTTTGAAAATTAAATAATTAAATATTAATTTACAAAATTAAATATTTAAATAGTAATATTTGAAAATTAAATAACTAAATATTAATTTACAAAATTAAATATTTAAATATTAATATTTGAAAATTATATTACTAAATATTAATTTACATAATTAAATATTTAAATATTAATATTTGAAAATTAGAAATTGAATATTAATATTTGAAAATTAAATAATTAAATATTAATTTACAAAATTAAATATTTAAATATTAATATTTGAAAATTAAATAATTAAATATTAATTTACAAAATTAAATATTTAAATATTAATATTTGAAAATTAGAAATTAAATATTAATATTTGAAAATTAAATAATTAAATATTAATTTTTGAAAATTAAATAATTAAATATTAATTTTTGAAAATTAAAGACTTAATTATTAATTTACAAAATTAAATATTTAAATATTAATATTACAAAATTAAATATTTAAATATTAATATTTGAGAATTTGAAATTAAATATTAATATTTAAAAATTAAATAATTAAATATTAAGTATTGAAAATTAAATAATGAAATATTAATTTACAAAATTAATAATTTAAATATTAATATGTGAAAATTAGAAATTAAATATTAATATATGAAAATTAAATCATTAAATATTAAATTTTGAAAATTAAATAATTAAATATGAATTTACAAAATTAAATATTTAAATGATAATATTTGAAAATTAGAAATAAAATATTAATATTTGAAAAATAAATAAATAAATATTAATTTTTTAAAATTAAATAATTGAATATTAATTTTTGAAAATTAAATAATTAAATATTAATTTACAAAATTAAATATTTAAATATTAATTTACAAAATTAAATATTTAAATATTAATATTTGAAAATTAAATAACTAAATATTAATTTACAAAATTAAATATTTAAATATTAATATTTGAAAATTAGAAATTAAATATTAATATTTGAAAATTAAATAATTAAATATTAATTTACAAAATTAAATATTTAAATATTAATATTTGAAAATTAGAAATTAAATATTAATATTTGAAAATTAAATAATTAAATATTAATTTATGAAAATTAAATAATTAAATATTAATTTACAAAATTAAATATTTAAATATTAATATTTGAAAATTAAATAACTAAATATTAATTTACAAAATTAAATATTTAAATATTAATATTTGAAAATTAGAAATTAAATATTAATATTTGAAAATTAAATAATTAAATATTACTTTTTGAAAATTAAATAATTAAATATTAATTTACAAAATTAAATATCTAAATATTAATATTTGAAAATTAAATAACTAAATATTAATTTACAAAATTAAATATTTAAATATTAATATTTGAAAATTAAATAATTAAATATTAATATTTGAAAATTAAATAATTAAATATTAATTTATGAACATTAAAGATTTAAATATTAATATTTGAAAATTAGAAATTAAATATTAATATTTGAAAATTAAATAACTAAATATTAATTTTTGAAAATTAAATAATTAAATATTAATTTACAAAATTAAATATTTAAATATTAATTTACAAAATTAAATATTTAAATATTAATATTTGAAAATTAGAAATTAAATATTAATATTTGAAAATTAAATAATTAAATATTAATTTTTGAAAATTAAATAATTAAATATTAATTTACAAAATTAAATATTCAAATATTAATATTTAAAAATTAAATAATTAAATATTAAATTTTGAAAATTAAGTATATAAATAATAATTTTTGAAAATTAAATAATTAAATATTAATTTACAAAATTAAATATTTAAATATTAATATTTGAAAATTAAATAACTAAATATTAATTTACAAAATTAAATATTTAAATATTAATATTTGAAAATTAGAAATTGACTGTTAATATTTGAAAATTAAATAATTAAATATTAATATTTGAAAATTAAATAATTAAATATTAATTTACAAAATTAAATATTTAAATATTAATATTTGAAAATTAGAAATTAAATATTAATATTTGAAAAGTAATTAATTAAATATTATGTTTTGAAAATTAAATCATTATAGCTTCGTTTACAAAATTAAATATTTAAATATTAATATTTGAAAATTAAATAACTAAATATTAATTTACAAAATGGAATATTTAAATATTAATATTTGAAAATTAGAAATTAAATATTAATATTTGAAAATTAAATAATTAAATATTAATTTTTGAAAATTGAATAATTAAATATTAATTTACAAAATTAAATATCTAAATATTAATATTTGAAAATTAAATAACTAAATATTAATTTACAAAATTAAATATCTAAATATTAATATTTGAAAATTAGAAATTAAATATTAATATTTGAAAATTAAATAATTAAATATTACTTTTTGAAAATTAAATAATTAAATATTATTTTACAAAATTAAATATCTAAATATTAATATTTGAAAATTAAATAACTAAATATTAATTTACAAAATTAAATATTTAAATATTAATATTTGAAAATTAGAAATTAAATATTAATATTTGAAAATTACTAATTAAATATCAATTTACAAAATTAAATATTTAAATATTAATATTTGAAAATTAAATAACTAAATATTAATTTACAAAATTAAATATTTAAATATTAATATTTGAAAATTAGAAATTGACTATTAATATTTGAAAATTAAATAATTAAATATTAATATTTGAAAATTAAATAATTAAATATTAATATTTGAAAATTAAATAATTAAATATTAATTTACAAAATTAAATATTCAAATATTAATATTTGAAAATTAGAAATTAAATATTAATATTTGAAAATTAAATAATTAAATATTGATTTATGAAAATTAAATAATTAAATATTAATTTACAAAATTAGACATTTATATATTAATATTTGAAAGTTAAATAACTAAATATTAATTTACAAAATGGAATATTTAAATATTAATATTTGAAAATTAGAAATTAAATATTAATATTTGAAAATTAAGTAATTAAATATTAATTTTTGAAAATAAATAATTAAATATCAATTTACAAAATTAAATATTTAAATAATAATATTTGAAAATTAGAAATTAAATATTAATATTTGAAAATTAAATAACTAAATATTAATTTTTGAAAATTAAATAATTGAATATTAATTTTTGAAAATTAAATAATTAAATATTAATTTACAAAATTAAATATTTAAATATTAATTTACAAAATTAAATATTTAAATATTAATATTTGAAAATTAAATAACTAAATATTAATTTACAAAATTAAATATTTAAATATTAATATTTGAAAATTAGAAATTAAGTATTAATATTTGAAAATTAAATAATTAAATATTAATTTACAAAATTAAATATTTAAATATTAATATTTGAAAATTAGAAATTAAATATTAATATTTGAAAATTAAATAATTAAATATTAATTTATGAAAATTAAATAATTAAATATTAATTTTCAAAATTAAATATTTAAATATTAATATTTGAAGATTAAATAACTAAATATTAATTTACAAAATGGAATATTTAAATATTAATATTTGAAAATTAGAAATTGAATATTAATATTTGAAAATTAAATAATTAAATATTACTTTTTGAAAATTAAATAATTAAATATTAATTTACAAAATTAAATATCTTAATATTAATATTTGAAAATTAAATAACTAAATATTAATTTACAAAAATAAATATTTAAATATTAATATTTGAAAATTAGAAATTAAATATTAATATTTGAAAATTAAATAATTAAATATTAATTTTTGAAAATTAAATAATTAAATATTAATTTTTGAAAATTAAATAATTAAATATTAATTTACAAAATTAAATATTTAAATATTAATATTTGAAAATTAGAAATTAAATATTAATATTTGAAAATTAAATAACTAAATATTAATATTTGAAAATTAAATAATTAAATATTAATTTACAAAATTAAATATTCAAATATTAATATTTAAAAATTAAATAATTAAATATTAAATTTTGAAAATTAAGTAATTAAATAATAATTTTTGAAAATTAAATAATTAAATATTAATTTACAAAATTAAATATTTAAATATTAATATTTGAAAATTAAATAACTAAATATTAATTTACAAAATTAAATATTTAAATATTAATATTTGAAAATTAAATAACTAAATATTAATTTACAAAATTAAATATTTAAATATTAATATTTGAAAATTAGAAATTAAATATTAATATTTGAAAATTAAATAATTAAATATTAATTTACAAAATTAAATATTTAAATATTAATATTTGAAAATTAAATAACTAAATATTAATTTACAAAATTAAATATTTAAATAATAATATTTGAAAATTAGAAATTAAATATTAATATTTGAAAATTAAATAACTAAATTTTAATTTTTGAAAAGTAAATAATTAAATATTAATTTACAAAATTAAATATTTAAATATTAATTTACAAAATTAAATATTTAAATATTAATATTTGAAAATTAGAAATTAAATATTAATATTTGAAAATTAAATAATTAAATATTAATATTTGAAAATTAAATAATTAAATATTAATTTACAAAATTAAATATTTAAATTTTAATATTTGAAAATTAGAAATTAAATATTAATATTTGAAAATTAAATAATTAAATATTAATATTTGAAAATTAAATAATTAAATATTAATTGACAAAATTAAATATTCAAATATTAATATTTAAAAATTAACTAATTAAATATTAAATTTTGAAAATTAAATATATAAATATTAATTTTTGAAAATTAAATAATTAAATATTAATTTACAAAATTAAATATTTAAATATTAATATTTGAAAATTAGAAATTAAATATTAATATTTGAAAATTAAATAATTAAATATTAATTTTTGAAAATTAAATAATTAAATATTAATTTACAAAATTAAATATATAAATATTAATATTTGAAAATTAAATAACTAAATATTAATTTACAAAATTAAATATTTAAATATTAATATTTGAAAATTAAATAACT
Source organism: Pseudococcus jackbeardsleyi (assembly GCA_038380155.1). NCBI lineage: Eukaryota > Metazoa > Arthropoda > Insecta > Hemiptera > Pseudococcidae > Pseudococcus > Pseudococcus jackbeardsleyi. Next base: position 83,089 of record JAZDXF010000199.1, read on the forward strand.
AAATATTAATTTTTGAAAATTAAATAATTAAATATTAATTTATGAAAATTAAATATTTAAATAATAATATTTGAAAATTAGAAATTAAATATTAATATTTGAAAATTAAATAACTAAATATTAATTTTTGAAAATTAAATAATTAAATATTAATTTTTGAAAATTAAATAATTAAATATTAATTTACAAAATTAAATATTTAAATATTAATTTACAAAATTAAATATTTAAATATTGATATTTGAAAATTAGAAATTAAATATTAATATTTGAAAATAAAATAATTAAATATTAATTTTTGAAAATTAAATAATTAAATATTAATTTACAAAATTAAATATTTAAATATTAATATTTGAAAATTAGAAATTAAATATTAATATTTGAAAATTAAATAATTAAATATTAACTTTTGACAATTAAATAATTAGATATTAATTTACAAAATTAAATATTCAAATATTAATATTTGAAAATTAAATAATTAAATATTAAATTTTGAAAATTAAATATATAAATATTGATTTTTTAAAATTAAATAATTAAATATTAATTTACAAAATTAAATATTTAAATATTAATTTTTGAAAATTAAATAATTAAATATTAATTTACAAAATTAAATATTTAAATATTAATATTTGAAAATTAAATAACTAAATATTAATTTACAAAAATAAATATTTAAATATTAATATTTGAAAATTAGAAATTAAATATTAATATTTGAAAATTAAATAATTAAATATTAATTTACAAAATTAAATATTTAAATATTAATATTTGAAAATTAAATAACTAAATATTAATTTACAAAATTAAATATTAAAATATTAATATTTGAAAATTAGAAATTAAATATTAATATTTGAAAATTAAATAACTAAATATTAATTTTTGAAAATTAAATAATTAAATATTAATTTTTGAAAATTAAATAATTAAATATTAATTTACAAAATTAAATATTTAAATATTAATTTACAAAATTAAATATTTAAATATTAATATTTGAAAATTAGAAATTAAATATTAATATTTGAAAATTAAATAATTAAATATTAATTTTTGAAAATTAAATAACTAAATATTAATTTACAAAATTAAATATTTAAATATTAATATTTGAAAATTAGAAATTAAATATTAATATTTGAAAATTAAATAATTAAATATTAATTTTTGAAAATTAAATAATTAAATATTAATTTACAAAATTAAATATTTAAATAATAATATTTGAAAATTAGAAATTAAATATTAATATTTGAAAATTAAATAATTAAATATTAAATTTTGAAAATTAAATAATTAAATATTAATTTTTGAAAATTAAATAATTCAATATTAATTTACAAAATTAAATATTTAAATATTAATTTACAAAATTAAATATTTAAATATTAATAGTTGAAAAGTACATAACTACCTATGAATTTACAAAATTAAATATTTAAATATTAATATTTGAAAATTAGAAATTAAATATTAATATTTGAAAATTAAATAATTAAATATTAATTTTCAAAATTAAATATTTAAATATTAATATTTAAAAATTAGAAATTAAATATTAATATTTGAAAATTAACTAATTAAATATTAATTTATGAAAATTAAATAATTAAATATTAATTTACAAAATTAAATATTTAAATATTAATATTTGAAAATTAAATAACTAAATATTAATTTACAAAATTAAATATTTAAATATTAATATTTGAAAATTAGAAATTAAATATTAATATTTGAAAATTAAATAATTAAATATTACTTTTTGAAAATTAAATAATTAAATATTAATTTACAAAATTAAATATCTAAATATTAATATTTGAAAAGTAAATAACTAAATCTTAATTTACAAAATTAAATATTTAAATATTAATATTTGAAAATTAAATAATTAAATATTAATATTTGAAAATTAAATAATTAAATATTAATTTATGAAAATTAAATATTTAAATATTAATATTTGAAAATTAGAAATTAAATATTAATATTTGAAAATTAAATAACTAAATATTAATTTTTGAAAATTAAATAATTAAATATTAATTTTTGAAAATTAAATAATTAAATATTAATTTACAAAATTAAATATTTAAATATTAATTTACAAAATTAAATATTTAAATATTAATATTTGAAAATTAGAAATTAAATATTAATATTTGAAAATTAAATAATTAAATATTAATTTTGGAAAATTTAATAATTAAATATTAATTTACAAAATTAAATATTCAAATATTAATATTTGAAAATTAAATAATTAAATATTAAATTTTGAAAATTAAGTATATAAATAATAATTTTTGAAAATTAAATAATTAAATATTAATTTACAAAATTAAATATCTAAATATTAATATTTGAAAATTAAATAACTAAATATTAATTTACAAAATTAAATATTTAAATATTAATATTTGAAAATTAGAAATTGACTGTTAATATTTGAAAATTAAATAATTAAATATTAATATTTGAAAATTAAATAATTAAATATTAATTTACAAAATTAAATATTTAAATATTAATATTTGAAAATTAGAAATTAAATATTAATATTTGAAAATTAAATAATTAAATATTAATTTATGAAAATTAAATAATTAAATATTAGTTTACAAAATTAAATATTTAAATATTAATATTTGAAAATTAAATAACTAAATATTAATTTACAAAATGGAATATTTAAATATTAATATTTGAAAATTAGAAATTAAATATTAATATTTGAAAATTAAATAATTAAATATTACTTTTTGAAAATTGAATAATTAAATATTAATTTACAAAATTAAATATCTAAATATTAATATTTGAAAATTAAATAACTAAATATTAATTTACAAAATTAAATATTTAAATATTAATATTTGAAAATTAGAAATTAAATATTAATATTTGAAAATTAAATAATTAAATATTACTTTTTGAAAATTAAATAATTAAATATTAATTTACAAAATTAAATATCTAAATATTAATATTTGAAAATTAAATAACTAAATATTAATTTACAAAATTAAATATTTAAATATTAATATTTGAAAATTAGAAATTAAATATTAATATTTGAAAATTAAATAATTAAATATTAATATTTGAAAATTAAATAACTAAATATTAATTTACAAAATGGAATATTTAAATATTAATATTTGAAAATTAGAAATTAAATATTAATATTTGAAAATTAAATAATTAAATATTAATATTTGAAAATTAAATAATTAAATATTAATATTTGAAAATTAAATAATTAAATATTAATTTACAAAATTAAATATTCAAATATTAATATTTGAAAATTAGAAATTAAATATTAATATTTGAAAATTAAATAATTAAATATTGATTTATGAAAATTAAATAATTAAATATTAATTTACAAAATTAGACATTTATATATTAATATTTGAAAATTAAATAATTAAATATTAATTTACAAAATTAAATATTCAAATATTAATATTTGAAAATTATCAATTAAATATTAATATTTGAAAATTAAGTAATTACATATTAATTTTTGAAAATTAAATAATTAAATATCAATTTACAAAATTAAATATTTAAATAATAATATTTGAAAATTAGAAATTAAATATTAATATTTGAAAATTAAATAACTAAATATTAATTTTTGAAAATTAAATAATTGAATATTAATTTTTGAAAATTAAATAATTAAATATTAATTTACAAAATTAAATATTTAAATATTTATTTACAAAATTAAATAGTTAAATATTAATATTTGAAAATTAAATAACTAAATATTAATTTACAAAATTAAATATTTAAATATTAATATTTGAAAATTAGAAATTAAATATTAATATTTGAAAATTAAATAACTAAATATTAATTTACAAAATTAAATATTTAAATATTAATATTTGAAAATTAGAAATTAAATATTAATATTTGAAAATTAAATAATTAAATATTAATGTTCAAAATTAAATATTTAAATCTTAAGATTGGAAGATTAACTAACTAAATATTAATTTACAAAATGGAATATTTAATTATTAATATTTGAAAATTAGAAATTGAATATTAATATTTGAAAATTAAATAATTAAATATTAATTTTGAAAATTAAATCATTAAACAGTCAATTACAAAATTAAATATCTCAATATTAATATTTGAAAATTAAATAACTAAATAATAATTTACAAAATTAAATATTTAAATATTAATATTTGAAAATTAGAAATTAAATATTAATATTTGAAAATTAAATAATTAAATATTAATTTTTGAAAATTAAATAATTAAATATTGATTTTTGAAAATTAAATAATTAAATATTAATTTACAAAATTAAATATTTAAATATTAATATTTGAAAATTAAATAATTAAATATTAATTTTTGAAAATTAAATAAATAAATATTAATTTTTGAAAATTAAATAATTAAATATTAATTTACAAAATTAAATATTTAAATATTAATTTTTGAAAATTAAATAATTAAATATTAATTTACAAAATTAAATATTTAAATATTAATATTTGAAAATTAAATAACTAAATATCAATTTACAAAATTAAAAATTTAAATATTAATATTTGAAAATTAGAAATTAAATATTAATATTTGAAAATTAAATAACTAAATATTAATTTACAAAATTAGATATTTAAATATTAATATTTGAAAATTAAATAACTAAATATTAATTTACAAAATTAAATATTTAAATAATAATATTTGAAAATTAGAAATTAAATATTAATATTTGAAAATTAAATAATTAAATATTAATTTTTGAAAATTAAATAATTAAATATTAATTTTTGAAAATTAAAAAATTAAATATTAATTTACAAAATTAAATAATTAAATATTAATTTACAAAATTAAATAATTAAATATTAATATTCGAAAATTAGAAAATAAATATTAAAAATTGAAAATTCAATAATTAAATATTAATTTTTGAAAATTAAATAATTAAATATTAATTTACAAAATTAAATATTTAAATATTAATATTTGAAAATTAGAAATTAAATATTAATATTTGAAAATTAAATAATTAAATATTAATTTTTGAAAATTAAATAACTAAATATTAATTTACAAAATTAAATATTCAAATATTAATATTTGAAAATTAAATAAGTAAATATTAAATTTTGAAAATTAAGTATATAAATAATAATTTTTGAAAATTAAATAATTAAATATTAATTTACAAAAATAAATATTTAAATATTAATATTTGAAAATTAAATAACTAAATATTAATTTACAAAATTAAATATTTAAATATTAATATTTGAAAATTAGAAATTGACTGTTAATATTTGAAAATTAAATAATTAAATATTACTATTTGAGAATTATATAGTTAAATTTTAATTTACAAAATTAAATATTTAAATATTAATATTTGAAAATTAGAAATTAAATATTAATATTTGAAAATTAAATAATTAAATATTAATTTATGAAAATTAAATAATTAAATATTAGTTTACAAAATTAAATATTTAAATATTAATATTTGAAAATTAAATAACTAAATATTAATTTACAAAATTGAATATTTAAATATTAATATTTGAATATTAGAAATTAAATATTATTATTTGAAAATTAAATAATTAAATATTACTTTTTGAAAATTGAATAATTAAATATTAATTTACAAAATTAAATATCTAAATATTAATATTTGAAAATTAAATAACTAAATATTAATTTACAAAATTAAATATTTAAATATTAATATTTGAAAATTAGAAATTAAATATTAATATTTGAAAATTAAATAATTAAATATTACTTTTTGAAAATTAAATAATTAAATATTAATTTAGAAAATTAAATATCTAAATATTAATATTTGAAAATTAAATAACTAAATATTAATTTACAAAATTAAATATTTAAATATTAATATTTGAAAATTAGAAATAAAATATTAATATTTGAAAATTAAATAATTAAATATCAATTTACAAAATTAAATATTTAAATATTAATATTTGAAAATTAAATAACTAAATATTAATTTACAAAATTAAATATTTAAATATTAATATTTGAAAATTAGAAATTGAATATTAATATTTGAAAATTAAATAATTAAATATTAATATTTGAAAATTAAATAATTAAATATTAATATTTGAAAATTAAATAATTAAATATTAATTTACAAAATTAAATATTCAAATATTAATATTTGAAAATTAGAAATTAAATATTAATATTTGAAAATTAAATAATTAAATATTGATTTATGAAAATTAAATAATTAAATATTAATTTACAAAATTAGACATTTATATATTAATATTTGAAAGTTAAATAACTAAATATTAATTTACAAAATGGAATATTTAAATATTAATATTTGAAAATTAGAAATTAAATATTAATATTTGAAAATTAAGTAATTAAATATTAATTTTTGAAAATTAAATAATTAAATATCAATTTACAAAATTAAATATTTAAATAATAATATTTGAAAATTAGAAATTAAATATTAATATTTGAAAATTAAATTACTAAATATTAATTTTTGAAATTTAAATAATTGAATATTAATTTTTGAAAATTAAATAATTAAATAGTATTTTACAAAATTAAATATTTAAATATTAATTTACAAAATTAAATATTTAAATATTAATATTTGAAAATTAAATAACTAAATATTAATTTACAAAATTAAATATTTAAATATTAATATTTGAAAATTAGAAATTAAGTATTAATATTTGAAAATTAAATAATTAAATATTAATTTACAAAATTAAATATTTAAATATTAATATTTGAAAATTAGAAATTAAATATTAATATTTGAAAATTAAATAATTAAATATTAATTTATGAAAATTAAATAATTAAATATTAATTTTCAAAATTAAATATTTAAATATTAATATTTGAAGATTAAATAACTAAATATTAATTTACAAAATGGAATATTTAAATATTAATATTTGAAAATTAGAAATTGAATATTAATATTTGAAAATTAAATAATTAAATATTACTTTTTGAAAATTAAATAATTAAATATTAATTTACAAAATTAAATATCTTAATATTAATATTTGAAAATTAAATAACTAAATATTAATTTACAAAAATAAATATTTAAATATTCATATTTGAAAATTAGAAATTAAATATTAATATTTGAAAATTAAATAATTAAATATTAAATTTTGAAAATTAAATAATTAAATATTAATTTTTGAAAATTAAATAATTCAATATTAATTTATCAAAATAAATATTTAAATGTTTATTTTTGATAATTAGATATTTAAATATTAATATTTGAAAATTAAATAACTAAATATTAATTTACAAAATTAAATATTTAAATATTAATATTTGAAAATTAAATAATTAAATATTAATATTTGAAAATTAAATAATTAAATATTAATTTACAAAATTAAATATTTAAATATTAATATTTGAAAATTAGAAATTAAATATTAATTTATGAAAATTAAATAATTAAATATTAATTTTCAAAATTAAATATTTAAATATTAATATTTGAAAATTAAATAACTAAATATTAATTTACAAAATTAAATATTTAAATAATAATATTTGAAAATTAGAAATTAAATATTAATATTTGAAAATTAAATAATTAAATATTAATTTTGCAAAATTAAATAATTAAATATTAATTTACAAAATTAAATATCTTAATATTAATATTTGAAAATTAAATAACTAAATATTAATTTACATAATTAAATATTTAGATATTAATATTTGAAAATTAGAAATTAAATATTAATATTTGAAAATTAAATAATTAAATAATAATTTTTGAAAATTAAATAATTAAATATTGATTTTTGAAAATTAAATAATTAAATATTAATTTACAAAATTAAATATTTAAATATTAATATTTGAAAATTAAATAATTAAATATTAATTTTTGAAAATTAAATAATTAAATATTGATTTTTGAAAATTAAATAATTAAATATTAATTTACAAAATTAAATATTTAAATATTGATTTTTGAAAATTAAATAATTAAATATTAATTTACAAAATTAAATATTTAAATATTAATATTTGAAAATTAAATAACTAAATATCAATTTACAAAATTAAAAATTTAAATATTAATATTTGAAAATTAAATAATTAAATATTAATTTTTGAAAATTAAATAATTAAATATTAATTTACAAAATTAGATATTTAAATATTAATATTTGAAAATTAAATAACTAAATATTAATTTACAAAATTAAATATTTAAATATTAATATTTGAAAATTAGAAATTAAATATTAATATTTGAAAATTAAATAATTAAATATTAAATTTTGAAAATTAAATAATTAGATATTAATTTTTGAAAATTAAATAACTAAATATTAATTTACAAAATTAAATAATTAAATATTAATTTACAAAATTGAATATTTAAATATTAATATTTGAAAATTAGAAATTAAATAATGATATTTGAAAATTAAATGATTAAATATTAATTTTTGAAAATTAAATAACTAAATATTAATTTACAAAATTAAATATTTAAATATTAATATTTGAAAATTAGAAATTAAATATTAATATTTGAAAATTAAATAATTAAATATTAATTTTTGAAAATTAAATAATTAAATATTAATTTACAAAATTAAATATTTAAATATTGATTTTTGAAAATTAAATAATTAAATATTAATTTACAAAATTAAATATTTAAATATTAATATTTGAAAATTAAATAATTAAATTTTGAAAATTAAATAATTAAATATTAATTTTTGAAAATTAAATAATTAAATATTAATTTACAAAATTAAATATTTAAATATTAATATTTGAAAATTAAATAACTAAATATCAATTTACAAAATTAAAAATTTAAATATTAATATTTGAAAATTAGAAATTAAATATTAATATTTGAAAATTAAATAATTAAATATTAATTTACAAAATTAAATATTTAAATATTAATATTTGAAAATTAAATAACTAAATATTAATTTACAAAATTAAATATTTAAATATTAATATTTGAAAATTAGAAATTAAATATTAATATTTGAAAATTAAATAACTAAATATTAATATTTGAAAATTAAATAATTAAATATTAATTTTTGAAAATTAAATAATTAAATATTAATTTACAAAATTAAATATTTAAATATTAATTTACAAAATTAAATATTTAAATATTAATATTTGAAAATTAAATAATTATATATTAATTTTTGAAACTTAAATAATTATATATTAATTTTTGAAAATTAAGTAGTTAAATATTAATTTACAAAATTGAATATTTAAATATTAATATTTGAAAATTAGAAATTAAATATTAATATTTGAAAATTTAATAATTAAATATTAATTTTTGAAAATTAAATATTTGAATATTATTTTACAAAATTAAATATTTAAATATTAATATTTGAAAATTAAATAATTAAATATTAATATTTGAAAATTAAATAACTAAATATTAATATTTGAAAATTAAATATTTAAATATTAATATTTGAAAATTAAATAATTGAATATTAATTTACAAAACTAAATATTTAAATATTAATTTACAAAATTAAATGTGTAAATATTAATATTTGAAAATTAAATAACTAAATATTAATTTACAAAATTAAATATTTAAATATTAATATTTGAAAATTAGAAATTAAATATTAATATTTGAAAATTAAATAATTAAATATTAATTTACAAAATTAAATATTTAAATATTAATATTTTAAAATTAGAAATTAAATATTAATATTTGAAAATTAAATAATTAAATATTAATTTATGAAAATTAAATAATTAAATATTAATTTACAAAATTAAATATTTAAATATTAATATTTGAAAATTAAATAACTAAATATTAATTTACAAAATTAAATATTTAAATAATAATATTTGAAAATTAGAAATTAAATATTAATATTTGAAAATTAAATAATTAAATATTAATTTACAAAATTAAATATTTAAATATTAATATTTGAAAATTAAATAACTAAATATTAATTTTTGAAAATTAAATAATTAAATATTAATTTTTGAAAATTAAATAATTAAATATTAATTTACAAAATTAAATATTTAAATATTAATATTTGAATATTAAATAACTAAATATTTATCTTTGAAAATTAAATATATAAATATTAATTTTTGAAAATTAAATAATTAAATATTAATTTACAAAATTAAATATTTAAATATTAATATTTGAAAATTAAATAACTAAATATTAATTTACAAAATTAAATATTTAAATATTAATATTTGAAAATTAGAAATTGACTGTAAATATTTGAAAATTAAATAATTAAATATTAATATTTGAAAATTAAATAATTAAATATTAATTTACAAAATTAAATATTTAAATATTAATATTTGAAAATTAGAAATTAAATATTAATATTTGAAAATTAAATAATTAAATATTAATTTAGGAAAATTAAATAATTAAATATTAGTTTACAAAATTAAATATTTAAATATTAATATTTGAAAATTAAATAACTAAATATTAATTTACAAAATGGAATATTTAAATATTAATATTTGAAAATTAGAAATTAAATATTATTATTTGAAAATTAAATAATTAAATATTACTTTTTGAAAATTGAATAATTAAATATTAATTTACAAAATTAAATATCTAAATATTAATATTTGAAAATTAAATAACTAAATATTAATTTACAAAATTAAATATTTAAATATTAATATTTGAAAATTAGAAATTAAATATTAATATTTGAAAATTAAATAATTAAATATTAATTTTTGAAAATTAAATAATTAAATATTAATTTACAAAATTAAATATCTAAATATTAATATTTGAAAATTAAATAACTAAATATTAATTTACAAAATTAAATATTGAAATATTAATATTTGAAAATTAGAAATTAAATATTAATATTTGAAAATTAAATAATTAAATATCAATTTACAAAATTAAATATTTAAATATTAATATTTGAAAATTAAATAACTAAATATTAATTTACAAAATTAAATATTTAAATATTAATATTTGAAAATTAGAAATTGAATATTAATATTTGAAAATTAAATAATTAAATATTAATATTTGAAAATTAAATAATTAAATATTAATATTTGAAAATTAAATAATTAAATATTAATTTACAAAATTAAATATTCAAATATTAATATTTGAAAATTAGAAATTAAATATTAATATTTGAAAATTAAATAATTAAATATTGATTTATGAAAATTAAATAATTAAATATTAATTTACAAAATTAGACATTTATATATTAATATTTGAAAGTTAAATAACTAAATATTAATTTACAAAATGGAATATTTAAATATTAATATTTGAAAATTAGAAATTAAATATTAATATTTGAAAATTAAGTAATTAAATATTAATTTTTGAAAATTAAATAATTAAATATCAATTTACAAAATTAAATATTTAAATAATAATATTTGAAAATTAGAAATTAAATATTAATATTTGAAAATTAAATCACTAACTATTAATTTTTGAAAATTAAATAATTGAATATTAATTTTTGAAAATTAAATAATTAAATCTTAATTTACAAAATTAAATATTTAAATATTAATTTACAAAATTAAATATTTAAATATTAATATTTCAAAATTAAATAACTAAATATTAATTTACAAAATTAAATATTTAAATATTAATATTTGAAAATTAGAAATTAAGTATTAATATTTGAAAATTAAATAATTAAATATTAATTTACAAAATTAAATATTTAAATATTAATATTTGAAAATTAGAAATTAAATATTAATATTTGAAAATTAAATAATTAAATATTAATTTATGAAAATTAAATAATTAAATATTAATTTATGAAAATTAAATAATTAAATATTAATTTTCAAAATTAAATATTTAAATATTAATATTTGAAGATTAAATAACTACATATTAATTTACAAAATGGAATATTTAAATATTAATATTTGAAAATTAGAAATTGAATATTAATATTTGAAAATTAAATAATTAAATATTACTTTTGAAAATTAAATAATTAAATATTAATTTACAAAATTAAATATCTTAATATTAATATTTGAAAATTAAATAACTAAATATTAATTTACAAAAATAAATATTTAAATATTAATATTTGAAAATTAGAAATTAAATATTAATATTTGAAAATTAAATAATTAAATATTAAATTTTGAAAATTAAATAATTAAATATTAATTTTTGAAAATTAAATAATTAAATATTAATTTACAAAATTAAATATTTAAATATTAATATTTGAAAATTAGAAATTAAATATTAATATTTGAAAATTAAATAATTAAATATTAATATTTGAAAATTAAATAATTAAATATTAATATTTGAAAATTAAATAATTAAATATTAATTTTTGAAAATTAAATAATTAAATATTAATTTACAAAATTAAATATTCAAATATTAATATTTAAAAATTAAATAATTAAATATTAAATTTTGAAAATTAAGTATATAAATAATAATTTTTGAAAATTAAATAATTAAATATTAATTTACAAAATTAAATATTTAAATATTAATTTACAAAATTAAATATTTAAATATTAATATTTGAAAATTAAATAACTAAATATTAATTTACAAAATTAAATATTTAAATATTAATATTTGAAAATTAGAAATTAAGTATTAATATTTGAAAATTAAATAATTAAATATTAATTTACAAAATTAAATATTTAAATATTAATATTTGAAAATTAAATAACTAAATATTAATTTACAAAATTAAATATTTAAATATTAATATTTGAAAATTAGAAATTGAATATTAATATTTGAAAATTAAATAATTAAATATTAATATTTGAAAATTAAATAATTAAATATTAATATTTGAAAATTAAATAATTAAATATTAATTTACAAAATTAAATATTTAAATATTAATATTTGAAAATTAGAAATTAAATATTAATATTTGAAAATTAAATAATTAAATATTAATTTATGAAAATTAAATAATTAAATATTAATTTACAACATTAAATATTTAAATATTAATATTTGAAATTTAACTAAATAAATAGTAATTTACAATTTGGAATATTTAAATATTAATATTTGAAAATTAGAAATTGAATATTAATATTTAAAAATTAAATAATTCAATATTAATTTTTGAAAATTAAATAATTAAATATTAATTTAGAAAATTAAATATTTAAATATTAATATTTGAAAATAAGAAATTAAATATTAATATTTGAAAATTAAATAATTAAATATTAATTTTTGAAAATTAAATAATTAAATATTAATTTTTGAAAATTAAATAATTAAATATTAATTTACAAAATTAAATATTTAAATATTAATATTTGAAAATTAGATAACTAAATATTAATTTACAAAATTAAATATTTGAATATTAATATTTGAAAATTAGAAATTAAATATTAATATTTGAAAATTAAATAATTAAATATTAATTTACAAAATTAAATATTTAAATATTAATGTTTGAAAATTAGAAATTAAATATTAATATTTGAAAATTAAATAATTAAATATTAATTTATGAAAATTAAATAATTAAATATTAATTTTCAAAATTAAATATTTAAATATTAATATTTGAAGATTAAATAACTAAATATTAATTTACCAAATTTAATATGTAAATATTAATACTTGAAAATTAGAAATTGAATATTAATATTTGAAAATTAAATAATTAAATATTACTTTTTGAAAATTAAATAATTAAATATTAATTTACAAAATTAAATATCTTAATATTAATATTTGAAAATTAAATAACTAAATATTAATTTACAAAAATAAATATTTAAATATTAATATTTGAAAATTAGAAATTAAATATTAATATTTGAAAATTAAATAATTAAATATTAATATTTGAAAATTAAATAATTAAATATTAATTTACAAAATTAAATATTTAAATATTAATATTTGAAAATTAGAAATTAAATATTAATATTTGAAAATTAAATAATTAAATATTAATTTATGAAAATTAAATAATTAAATATTAGTTTACAAAATTAAATATTTAAATATTAATATTTGAAAATTAAATAACTAAATATTAATTTACAAAATTAAATATTTAAATATTAATATTTGAAAATTAGAAATTAAATATTAATATTTGAAAATTAAATAATTAAATATTAATTTTTGAAAATTAAATAATTAAATATTAATTTACAAAATTAAATATCTAAATATTAATATTTGAAAATTAAATAACTAAATATTAATTTACAAAATTAAATTTTTAAATATTAATATTTGAAAATTAGAAATTAAATATTAATATTTGAAAATTAAATAATTAAATATTAATTTTTGAAAATTAAATAATTCAATATTAATTTACAAAATTAAATATCTAAATATTAATATTTGAAAATTAAATAACTAAATATTAATTTACAAAATTAAATATTTAAATATTAATATTTGAAAATTAGAAATTAAATATTAATATTTGAAAATTAAAGAAGTAAATATTAATTTACAAAATTAAATATTTAAATATTAATATTTGAAAATTAAAAAACTAAATATTAATTTACAAAATTAAATATTTAAATATTAATATTTCAAAATTAGAAATTAAATATTAATATTTCTAAATTAAATAATTAAATATTAATATTTGAAAATTAAATAATTGAATATTAATTTTGGAACATTAAATAAATAAATATTAATTTACAAAATTAAATATTTAAATATTAATATTTGAAAATTAGAAATTAAATATTAATATTTGAAAATTAAATAATTAAATATTGATTTATGAAAATTAAATAATTAAATATTAATTTACAAAATTAAATATTTATATATTAATATTTGAAAGTTAAATAACTAAATATTAATTTACAAAATGGAATATTTAAATATTAATATTTGAAAATTAGAAATTAAACATTAATATTAGAAAATTAAATAATTAAATATTAATTTATGAAAATTATATAATTAAATATTAGTTTACAAAATTAAATATTTAAATAATAATATTTGAAAATTAGAAATTAAATATTAATATTTGAAAATTAAATAACTACATATTAATTTACAAAATTAAATATTTAAATATTAATATTTGAAAATTAAATAACTCAATATTAATGTCCAAAATTAAATATTTAAATATTATTATTTGAAAATTAGAAATTAAATATTAATATTTGAAAATTAAATAACTAAATATTAATTTTTGAAAATTAAATAATTAAATATTAATTTTTGAAAATTAAAGAATTAAATATTAATTTTTGAAAATTAAATAATTGAATATTAATTTAAAAAATTAAATATTTAAATATTAATATTTGAAAATTAGAAATTAAATATTAATTTTTGAAAATTAAATAATTAAATATTAATTTTTGAAAATTAAATAATTCAATATTAATTTACAAAATTAAATATTTAAATATTAATATTTGAAAATTAGAAATTAAATATTAATATTTGAAAATTAAATAATTAAATATTAATTTTTGAAAATTAAATAATTAAATATTAATTTACAAAATTAGATATTTAAATATTAATATTTGAAAATTAAATAATTAAATATTAAATTTTGAAAATTAAATAATTAAATATTAATTTTTGAAAATTAAATAATTAAATATTAATTTACAAAATTAAATATTTAAATATTAATATTTGAAAATCAAATAATGGAATATTAATTTACAAAATTAAATATTTAAATATTAATATTTGAAAATTAGAAATTGAATATTAATATTTAAAAATTAAATATTTAAATATTAATATTTGAAAATTAAATAATTAAATATTAATTTACAAAATTAAATATTTAAATATTAATATTTGAAAATTAGAAATTGAATATTAATATTTGAAAATTAAATAATTAAATAGCAATTGATGAAAATGAAATAAGTACATATTACTTTACACAATTAAATATTTAAATATTAATATATGAAAATTAAAGAACTAACTATTAATTTACAAAATGGAATATTTAAATATTAATATTTGAAAATTAGAATTTAAATATTAATATTTGAAAATTAAATAATTAAATATTAATTTTGAAAATTAAATAATTAAATATTAATTTACAAAATTAAATATCTAAATATTAATATTTGAAAATTAAATAACTAAATATTAATTTACAAAAATAAATATTTAAATATTAATATTTGAAAATTAGAAATTAAATATTAATATTTGAAAATTAAATAATTAAATATTAATTTTTGAAAATTAAATAATTAAATATTAATTTTGGAAATTTAATTAATTAAATTTAAATTGAGAAAATTAAATATTTATATATTAATTTACAAAATTAAATATCTACATATTAATATTTGAAAATTAAATAACTAAATATTAATTTACAAAATTAAATATTTAAATATTAATATTTGAAAATTAAATAATTAAATATTAATATTTGAAAATTAAATAATTAAATATTAATTTACAAAATTAAATATTTAAATATTAATATTTGAAAATTAGAAATTAAATATTAATATTTGAAAATTAAATAATTAAATATTAATTTATGAAAATTAAATAATTAAATATTAGTTTACAAAATTAAATATTTAAATATTAATATTTGAAAATTAAATAACTAAATATTAATTTAGAAAATTAAATATTTAAATATTAATATTTGAAAATTCGAAATTAAATATTAATATTTGAAAATGAAATAATTAAATATTACTTATTGAAAATTAAATAATAAAATAGTGATTTACAAAATTAAATATCTAAATATTAATATTTGAAAATTAAATAAATAAATATTAATTTACAAAATTAAATATTTAAATATTAATATTTGAAAATTAAATAATTAAATATTAATATTTGAAAATTAAATAATTAAATATTAATTTATGAAAATTAAATATTTAAATATTAATATTTGAAAATTAGAAATTAAATATTAATATTTGTAAATTAAATAACTAAATATTAATTTTTGAAAATTAAATAATTAAATATTAATTTTTGAAAATTAAATAATTAAATATTAATATTACAAAATTAAATATTTAAATATTAATTTACAAAATTAAATATTTAAATATTAATATTTGAAAATTAGAAATTAAATATTAATATTTGAAAATTAAATAATCACCTATTAATTTTTGAACATTAAATAATTAAATATTAATTTACAAAATTAAATATTTAAATATTAATATTTGAAAATTAGAAATTAAATATTAATATTTGAAAATTAAGTAATTAAATATTAATATTTGAAAATTAAATATTTAAATATTATTTGACAAAATTAAATATTTAAATTTTAATATTTGAAAATTAAATATTTAAATTTTATTATTTGAAAATTAAATATATAAATATTAATTTTTGAAAATTAAATAATTAAATATTAATTAAAAAAATTTAATATTTAAATAATAATTTTTGAAAATTAAATATGTAAATATTAATTTACAAAATTAAATATTTAAATATTAATATTTGAAAATTAGAAATTGACTGTTAATATTTGAAAATTAAATAATTAAATATTAATATTTGAAAATTAAATAATTCAATATTAATTTACAAAATTAAATATTTAAATATTAATATTTGAAAATTAGAAATTAAATATTAATATTTGAAAATTAAATAATTAAATATTAATTTATGAAAATTAAATAATTAAATATTAATTTACAAAATTAAATATTTAAATATTAATATTTGAAAATTAAATAACTAAATATTAATTTACAAAATGGACTATTTAAATATTAATATTTGAAAATTAGAAATTAAATATTAATATTTGAAAATTAAATAATTAAATATTAATTTTTGAAAATTAAATAATTAAATATTAATTTTTGAAAATTAAATAATTAAATATTAATTTACAAAATTAAATATTTAAATATTAATATTTGAAAATTAGAAATTAAATATTAATATTTGAAAATTAAATAACTAAATATTAATATTTGAAAATTAAATAATTAAATATTAATTTTTGAAAATTAAATAATTAAATATTAATTTACAAAATTAAATATTCAAATATTAATATTTAAAAATTAAATTATTAAATATTAAATTTTGAAAATTAAGTATATAAATATTAATTTTTGAAAATTAAATAAGTCAATATTAATTTTCAAAATTAAATATTTAAATATTAATTTACAAAATTAAATATTTAAATATTAATATTTGAAAATTAAATAACTAAATATTAATTTACAAAATTAAATATTTAAATATTAATATTTGAAAATTAGAAATTAAATATTAATATTTGAAAATTAAATAATTAAATATTAATTTACAAAATTAAATATTTAAATATTAATATTTGAAAATTAAATAACTAAATATTAATTTACAAAAATAAATATTTAAATATTAATATTTGAAAATTAGAAATTAAATATTAATATTTGAAAATTAAATAATTAAATATTAATATTTGAAAATTAAATAATTAAATATTAATTTACAAAATTAAATATTTAAATATTAATATTTGAAAATTAGAAATTAAATATTAATATTTGAAAATTAAATAATTAAATATTAATTTATGAAAATTAAATAATTAAATATTAATTTTCAAAATTAAATATCTTAATATTAATATTTGAAAATTAAATAACTAAATATTAATTTACAAAATGGAATATTTAAATATTAATATTTGAAAATTAGAAATTAAATATTAATATTTGAAAATTAAATAATTAAATATTAATTTTTGAAAATTAAATAATTAAATATTAATTTACAAAATTAAATATTTAAATATTAATATTTGAAAATTAGAAATTAAATATTAATATTTGAAAATTAAATAACTAAATATTAATTTTTGAAAATTAAATAATTAAATATTAATTTTTGAAAATTAAATAATTAAATATTAATTTACAAAATTAAATATTTAAATATTAATTTACAAAATTAAATATTTAAATATTAATATTTGAAAATTAAATAAATAAATATTAATTTACAAAATTAAATATTTAAATATTAATATTTGAAAATTACATAATTAAATATTAATATTTGAAAATTAAATAATTAAATATTAATTTACAAAATTAAATATTTAAATATTAATATTTGAAAATTAGAAATTAAATATTAATATTTGAAAATTAAATAATTAAATATTATTTTTTGAAAATTAAATAATTAAATATTAATTTACAAAATTAAATATCTTAATATTAATATTTGAAAATTAAATAACTAAATATTAATTTACAAAATTAAATATTTAAATATTACTATTTGTCAATTAGACATTAAATGTTAATATTTGAAACTTAAATAATTAAATATTAATTATTTAAAAATAAATAATTAAATATTGATTTTTGAAAATTAAATAATTAAATATTAATTTACAAAATTAAATATTTAAATATTAATATTTGAAAATTAGAAATTAAATATTAATATTTGAAAATTAAATAACTAAATATTAATATTTGAAAATTAAATAATTAAATATTAATTTTTGAAAATTAAATAATTAAATATTAATTTACAAAATTAAATATTCAAATATTAATATTTAAAAATTAAATAATTAAATATTAAATTTTGAAAATTAAGTATATAAATAATAATTTTTGAAAATTAAATAATTAAATATTAATTTACAAAATTAAATATTTAAATATTAATTTACAAAATTAAATATTTAAATATTAATATTTGAAAATTAAATAACTAAATATTAATTTACAAAATTAAATATTTAAATATTAATATTTGAAAATTAGAAATTAAGTATTAATATTTGAAAATTAAATAATTAAATATTAATTTACAAAATTAAATATTTAAATATTAATATTTGAAAATTAAATAACTAAATATTAATTTACAAAATTAAATATTTAAATATTAATATTTGAAAATTAGAAATTGACTGTTAATATTTGAAAATTAAATAATTAAATATTAATATTTGAAAATTAAATAATTAAATATTAATTTACAAAATTAAATATTTAAATATTAATATTTGAAAATTAGAAATTAAATATTAATATTTGAAAATTAAATAATTAAATATTAATTTATGAAAATTAAATAATTAAATATTAGTTTACAAAATTAAATATTTAAATATTAATATTTGAAAATTAAATAACTAAATATTAATTTACAAAATGGAATATTTAAATATTAATATTTAAAAATTAGAAATTAAATATTAATATTTGAACATTCACTAAGTAAATATTACTCTTTGAAAATTGAATAATTAAATATTAATTTACAAAATTAAATATCTAAATATTAATATTTGAAAATTAAATAACTAAATATTAATTTACAAAATTAAATATTTAAATATTAATATTTGAACATTAGAAATTAAATATTAATATTTGAAAATTAAATAATTAAATATTACTTTTTGAAAATTAAATAATTAAATATTAATTTACAAAATTAAATATCTAAATATTAATATTTGAAAATTAAATAACTAAATATTAATTTACAAAATTAAATATTTAAATATTAATATTTGAAAATTAGAAATTAAATATTAATATTTGAAAATTAAATAATTAAATATCAATTTACAAAATTAAATATTTAAATATTAATATTTGAAAATTAAATAACTAAATATTAATTTACAAAATTAAATATTTAAATATTAATATTTGAAAATTAGAAATTGAATATTAATATTTGAAAATTAAATAATTAAATATTAATATTTGAAAATTAAATAATTAAATATTAATTTACAAACTTAAATATTCAAATATTAATATTTGAAAATTAGAAATTAAATATTAATATTTGAAAATTAAATAATTAAATATTGATTTATGAAAATTAAATAATTAAATATTAATTTACAAAATTAGACATTTATATATTAATATTTGAAAGTTAAATAACTAAATATTAATTTACAAAATGGAATATTTAAATATTAATATTTGAAAATTAGAAATTAAATATTAATATTTGAAAATTAAGTAATTAAATATTAATTTTTGAAAATTAAATAATTAAATATCAATTTACAAAATTAAATATTTAAATAATAATATTTGAAAATTAGAAATTAAATATTAATATTTGAAAATTAAATAACTAAATATTAATTTTTGAAAATTAAATAATTGAATATTAATTTTTGAAAATTAAATAATTAAATATTAATTTACAAAATTAAATATTTAAATATTAATTTACAAAATTAAATATTTAAATATTAATATTTGAAAATTAAATAACTAAATATTAATTTACAAAATTAAATATTTAAATATTAATATTTGAAAATTAGAAATTAAGTATTAATATTTGAAAATTAAATAATTAAATATTAATTTACAAAATTAAATATTTAAATATTAATATTTGAAAATTAGAAATTAAATATTAATATTTGAAAATTAAATAATTAAATATTAATTTATGAAAATTAAATAATTAAATATTAATTTTCAAAATTAAATATTTAAATATTAATATTTGAAGATTAAATAACTAAATATTAATTTACAAAATGGAATATTTAAATATTAATATTTGAAAATTAGAAATTGAATATTAATATTTGAAAATTAAATAATTAAATATTATTTTTTGAAAATTAAATAATTAAATATTAATTTACAAAATTAAATATCTTAATATTAATATTTGAAAATTAAATAACTAAATATTAATTTACAAAAATAAATATTTAAATATTAATATTTGAAAATTAGAAATTAAATATTAATATTTGAAAATTAAATAATTAAATATTAATTTTTGAAAATTAAATAATTAAATATTAATTTTTGAAAATTAAATAATTAAATATTAATTTACAAAATTAAATATTTAAATATTAATATTTGAAAATTAGAAATTAAATATTAATATTTGAAAATTAAATAACTAAATATTAATATTTGAAAATTAAATAATTAAATATTAATTTTTGAAAATTAAATAATTAAATATTAATTTACAAAATTAAATATTCAAATATTAATATTTAAAAATTAAATAATTAAATATTAAATTTTGAAAATTAAGTATATAAATAATAATTTTTGAAAATTAAATAATTAAATATTAATTTACAAAATTAAATATTTAAATATTAATTTACAAAATTAAATATTTAAATATTAATATTTGAAAATTAAATAACTAAATATTAATTTACAAAATTAAATATTTAAATATTAATATTTGAAAATTAGAAATTAAGTATTAATATTTGAAAATTAAATAATTAAATATTAATTTACAAAATTAAATATTTAAATATTAATATTTGAAAATTAAATAACTAAATATTAATTTACAAAATTAAATATTTAAATATTAATATTTGAAAATTAGAAATTGACTGTTAATATTTGAAAATTAAATAATTAAATATTAATATTTGAAAATTAAATAATTAAATATTAATTTACAAAATTAAATATTTAAATATTAATATTTGAAAATTAGAAATTAAATATTAATATTTGAAAATTAAATAATTAAATATTAATTTATGAAAATTAAATAATTAAATATTAATTTTCAAAATTAAATATTTAAATATTAATATTTGAAAATTAAATAACTAAATATTAATTTACAAAATGGAATATTTAAATATTAATATTTGAAAATTAGAAATTAAATATTAATATTTGAAAATTAAGTAATTAAATATTAATTTTTGAAAATTAAATAATTAAATAATAATTTACAAAATTAAATATCTAAATATTAATATTTGAAAATTAAATAACTAAATATTAATTTACAAAATTAAATATTTAAATATTAATATTTGAAAATTAGAAATTAAATATTAATATTTGAAAATTAAATAATTAAATATTAATTTTGCAAAATTAAATAATTAAATATTAATTTACAAAATTAGATATTTAAATATTAATATTTGAAAATTAAATAACTAAATATTAATTTACAAAATTAAATATTTAAATATTAATATTTGAAAATTAGAAATTAAATATTAATATTTGAAAATTAAATAATTAAATATTAATTTTTGAAAATTAAATAATTCAATATTAATTTACAAAATTTAAAATTTAAATATTAATATTTGAAAATTAGAAATTAAATATTAATATTTGAAAATTAAATAACTAAATATTAATTTTTGAAAATTAAATAATTAAATATTAATTTTATAAAATTAAATAATTAAAAATTAATTTACAAAATTAAATATTTAAATATTAATTTACAAAATTAAATATTTAAATATTGATTTTTGAAAATTAAATAACTAAATAATAGTTTACAAAATTAAATATTTAAATATTAATATTTGAAAATTAAATAACTAAATATTAATATTTGAAAATTAAATAAT
Source organism: Pseudococcus jackbeardsleyi (assembly GCA_038380155.1). NCBI lineage: Eukaryota > Metazoa > Arthropoda > Insecta > Hemiptera > Pseudococcidae > Pseudococcus > Pseudococcus jackbeardsleyi. Next base: position 106,584 of record JAZDXF010000199.1, read on the forward strand.
TAAATATTAATTTACAAAATTAAATATTTAAATATTAATATTTGAAAATTAGAAATTAAATAATAATATTTGAAAATTAAATAATTAAATATTAATTTATGACAATTAAATAATTAAATATTAGTTTACAAAATTAAATATTTAAATATTAATATTTGAAAATTAAATAACTAAATATTAATTTACAAAATGGAATATTTAAATATTAATATTTGAAAATTAGAAATTAAATATTAATATTTGAAAATTAAATAATTAAATATTAATTTTGAAAATTAAATAATTAAATATTAATTTTCAAAATTAAATTTCTACATATTAATATTTGAAAATTAAATAACTAAATATGAATTTACAAAATTAAATATTTAAATATTAATATTTGAAAATTAGATATTAAATATTAATATTTGAAAATTAAATAATTAAATATTAATTTTGAAAATTAAATAATTAAATATTAATTTACAAAATTAAATATCTAAATATTAATATTTGAAAATTAAATAACTAAATATTAATTTACAAAATTAAATATTTAAATATTAATATTTGAAAATTAGAAATAAAATATTAATATTTGAAAATTAAATAATTAAATATCAATTTACAAAATTAAATATTTAAATATTAATATTTGAAAATTAAATAACTAAATATTAATTTACAAAATTAAATATTTAAATATTAATATTTGAAAATTAGAAATTAAATATTAATATTTGAAAATTAAATAATTAAATATTAATATTTGAAAATTAAATAATTAAATATTAATTTACAAAATTAAATATTCAAATATTAATATTTGAAAATTAGAAATTAAATATTAATATTTGAAAATTAAATAATTAAATATTTATTTATGAAAATAAAATAATTAAATATTAATTTACAAAATTATACATTTATATATTAATATTTGAAACTTAAATAACTAAATATTAATTTACAAAATGGAATATTTAAATATTAATATTTGAAAATTAGAAATTAAATATTAATATTTGAAAATTAAGTAATTAAATATTAATTTTTGAAAATTAAATAATTAAATATCAATTTACAAAATTAAATATTTAAATAATAATATTTGAAAATTAGAAATTAAATATTAATATTTGAAAATTAAATAACTAAATATTAATTTTTGAAAATTAAATAATTGAATATTAATTTTTGAAAATTAAATAATTAAATATTAATTTACAAAATTAAATATTTAAATATTAATTTACAAAATTAAATATTTAAATATTAATATTTGAAAATTAAATAACTAAATATTAATTTACAAAATTAAATATTTAAATATTAATATTTGAAAATTAGAAATTAAGTATTAATATTTGAAAATTAAATAATTAAATATTAATTTACAAAATTAAATATTTAAATATTAATATTTGAAAATTAGAAATTAAATATTAATATTTGAAAATTAAATAATTAAATATTAATTTATGAAAATTAAATAATTAAATATTAATTTTCAAAATTAAATATTTAAATATTAATATTTGTAGATTAAATAACTAAATATTAATTTACAAAATGGAATATTTAAATATTCATATTTGAAACTTAGACCTTGACTATTAATATTTGAAAATTAAATAATTAAATATTATTTTTGAAAATTAAATAATTAAATATTAATTTACAAAATTAAATATCTTAATATTAATATTTGAAAATTAAATAACTAAATATTAATTTACAAAAATAAATATTTAAATATTAATATTTGAAAATTAGAAATTAAATATTAATATTTGAAAATTAAATAATTAAATATTAATTTTTGAAAATTAAATAATTAAATATTAATTTTTGAAAATTAAATAATTAAATATTAATTTACAAAATTAAATATTTAAATATTAATATTTGAAAATTAGAAATTAAATATTAATATTTGAAAATTAAATAACTAAATATTAATATTTGAAAATTAAATAATTAAATATTAATTTTTGAAAATTAAATAATTAAATATTAATTTACAAAATTAAATATTCAAATATTAATATTTAAAAATTAAATAATTAAATATTAAATTTTGAAAATTAAGTATATAAATAATAATTTTTGAAAATTAAATAATTAAATATTAATTTACAAAATTAAATATTTAAATATTAATTTACAAAATTAAATATTTAAATATTAATATTTGAAAATTAAATAACTAAATATTAATTTACAAAATTAAATATTTAAATATTAATATTTGAAAATTAGAAATTAAGTATTAATATTTGAAAATTAAATAATTAAATATTAATTTACAAAATTAAATATTTAAATATTAATATTTGAAAATTAAATAACTAAATATTAATTTACAAAATTAAATATTTAAATATTAATATTTGAAAATTAGAAATTGACTGTTAATATTTGAAAATTAAATAATTAAATATTAATATTTGAAAATTAAATAATTAAATATTAATTTACAAAATTAAATATTTAAATATTAATATTTGAAAATTAGAAATTAAATATTAATATTTGAAAATTAAATAATTAAATATTAATTTATGAAAATTAAATAATTAAATATTAGTTTACAAAATTAAATATTTAAATATTAATATTTGAAAATTAAAGAACTAAATATTAATTTACAAAATGGACTATTTAAATATTAATATGTAAACAGTAGAAATAAAACATTAGTATTTGACACTTAATTAATTAAATATTACTTTTTGAAAAATAAATAATTAAATATTAATTTACAAAATTAAATATATAAATATTAATATTTGAAAATTAAATAACTAAATATTAATTTACAAAATTAAATATTTAAATATTAATATTTGAAAATTAGAAATTAAATATTAATATTTGAAAATTAAATAATTAAATATTACTTTTTGAAAATTAAATAATTAAATATTAATTTACAAAATTAAATATCTAAATATTAATATTTGAAAATTAAATAACTAAATATTAATTTACAAAATTAAATATTTAAATATTAATATTTGAAAATTAGAAATTAAATATTAATATTTGAAAATTAAGTAATTAAATATTAATTTTTGAAAATTAAATAATTAAATATCAATTTACAAAATTAAATATTTAAATAATAATATTTGAAAATTAGAAATTAAATATTAATATTTGAAAATTAAATAACTAAATATTAATTTTTGAAAATTAAATAATTGAATATTAATTTTTGAAAATTAAATAATTAAATATTAATTTTCAAAATTAAATATTTAAATATTAATTTACAAAATTAAATATTTAAATATTAATATTTGAAAATTAAATAACTAAATATTAATTTACAAAATTAAATATTTAAATATTAATATTTGAAAATTAGAAATTAAGTATTAATATTTGAAAATTAAATAATTAAATATTAATTTACAAAATTAAATATTTAAATATTTATATTTGAAAATTAGAAATTAAATATTAATATTTGAAAATTAAATAATTAAATATTAATTTATGAAAATTAAATAATTAAATATTAATTTTCAAAATTAAATATTTAAATATTAATATTTGAAGATTAAATAATTAAATATTAATTTACAAAATTAAATATTTAAATATTAATATTTGAAAATTAGAAATTAAATATTAATATTTGAAAATTAAGTAATTAAATATTAATTTTTGAAAATTAAATAATTAAATATCAATTTACAAAATTAAATATCTTAATATTAATATTTGAAAATTAAATAACTAAATATTAATTTACAAAAATAAATATTTAAATATTAATATTTGAAAATTAGAAATTAAATATTAATATTTGAAAAATAAATAATTGAATATTATTTTTTGAAAATGAAATAATTAAATATTAATTTTTGAAAATTAAATAATTAAATATTAATTTACAAAATTAAATATTTAAATATTAATATTTGAAAATTAGAAATTAAATATTAATATTTGAAAATTAAATAACTAAATATTAATATTTGAAAATTAAATAATTAAATATTAATTTTTGAAAATTAAATAATTAAATATTAATTTACAAAATTAAATATTCAAATATTAATATTTAAAAATTAAATAATTAAATATTAAATTTTGAAAATTAAGTATATAAATAATAATTTTTGAAAATTAAATAATTAAATATTAATTTACAAAATTAAATATTTAAATATTAATTTACAAAATTAAATATTTAAATATTAATATTTGAAAATTAAATAACTAAATATTAATTTACAAAATTAAATATTTAAATATTAATATTTGAAAATTAGAAATTAAGTATTAATATTTGAAAATTAAATAATTAAATATTAATTTACAAAATTAAATATTTAAATATTAATATTTGAAAATTAAATAACTAAATATTAATTTACAAAATTAAATATTTAAATATTAATATTTGAAAATTAGAAATTGACTGTTAATATTTGAAAATTAAATAATTAAATATTAATATTTGAAAATTAAATAATTAAATATTAATTTACAAAATTAAATATTTAAATATTAATATTTGAAAATTAGAAATTAAATATTAATATTTGAAAATTAAATAATTAAATATTAATTTATGAAAATTAAATAATTAAATATTAGTTTACAAAATTAAATATTTAAATATTAATATTTGAAAATTAAATAACTAAATATTAATTTACAAAATGGAATATTTAAATATTAATATTTAAAAATTAGAAATAAAACATTAATATTTGAAAATTAAATAATTAAATATTACTTTTTGAAACTTGAATAATTAAATATTAATTTACAAAATTAAATATCTAAATATTAATATTTGAAAATTAAATAACTAAATATTAATTTACAAAATTAAATATTTAAATATTAATATTTGAAAATTAGAAATTAAATATTAATATTTGAAAATTAAATAATTAAATATTACTTTTTGAAAATTAAATAATTAAATATTAATTTACAAAATTAATATTTTAATATTAATATTTGAAAATTAAATAACTAAATATTAATTTACAAAATTAAATATTTAAATATTAATATTTGAAAATTAGAAATAAAATATTAATATTTGAAAATTAAATAATTAAATATCAATTTACAAAATTAAATATTTAAATATTAATATTTGAAAATTAAATAACTAAATATTAATTTACAAAATTAAATATTTAAATATTAATATTTGAAAATTAGAAATTGAATATTAATATTTGAAAATTAAATAATTAAATATTAATATTTGAAAATTAAATAATTAAATATTAATATTTGAAAATTAAATAATTAAATATTAATTTACAAAATTAAATATTCAAATATTAATATTTGAAAATTAGAAATTAAATATTAATATTTGAAAATTAAATAATTAAATATTGATTTATGAAAATTAAATAATTAAATATTAATTTACAAAATTAGACATTTATATATTAATATTTGAAAGTTAAATAACTAAATATTAATTTACAAAATGGAATATTTAAATATTAATATTTGAAAATTAGAAATTAAATATTAATATTTGAAAATTAAGTAATTAAATATTAATTTTTGAAAATTAAATAATTAAATATCAATTTACAAAATTAAATATTTAAATAATAATATTTGAAAATTAGAAATTAAATATTAATATTTGAAAATTAAATAACTAAATATTAATTTTTGAAAATTAAATAATTGAATATTAATTTTTGAAAATTAAATAATTAAATATTAATTTACAAAATTAAATATTTAAATATTAATTTACAAAATTAAATATTTAAATATTAATATTTGAAAATTAAATAACTAAATATTAATTTACAAAATTAAATATTTAAATATTAATATTTGAAAATTAGAAATTAAGTATTAATATTTGAAAATTAAATAATTAAATATTAATTTACAAAATTAAATATTTAAATATTAATATTTGAAAATTAGAAATTAAATATTAATATTTGAAAATTAAATAATTAAATATTAATTTATGAAAATTAAATAATTAAATATTAATTTTCAAAATTAAATATTTAAATATTAATATTTGAAGATTAAATAACTAAATATTAATTTACAAAATGGAATATTTAAATATTAATATTTGAAAATTAGAAATTGAATATTAATATTTGAAAATTAAATAATTAAATATTACTTTTTGAAAATTAAATAATTAAATATTAATTTACAAAATTAAATATCTTAATATTAATATTTGAAAATTAAATAACTAAATATTAATTTACAAAATTAAATATTTAAATATTAATATTTGAAAATTAGAAATTAAATATTAATATTTGAAAATTAAATAACTAAATATTAATATTTGAAAATTAAATAATTAAATATTAATTTTTGAAAATTAAATAATTAAATATTAATTTACAAAATTAAATATTCAAATATTAATATTTAAAAATTAAATAATTAAATATTAAATTTTGAAAATTAAATATATAAATATTAATTATTGAAACTTAAAGAAATAAATATTAAGTTACAAAATTAAATATTTAAATATTACTTTACCAAATTAAATATTTAAATATTAATATTTGAAAATTAAATAACTAAATATTAATTTACAAAATTAAATATTTAAATAATAATCTTTGAAAATTAGAAATTAAATATTAATATTTGAAAATTAAATAATTAAATATTAATTTACAAAATTAAATATTTAAATATTAATATTTGAAAATTAAATAACTAAATATTAATTTACAAAATTAAATATTTAAATATTAATATTTGAAAATTAGAAATTAAATATTAATATTTGAAAATTAAGTAATTAAATATTAATTTTTGAAAATAAATAATTAAATATCAATTTACAAAATTAAATATTTAAATATTAATATTTGAAAATTAAATATTTAAATATTAATATTTGAAAATTAAATAATTAAATATTAATTTATGAAAATTAAATAATGAAATATTAATTTACAAAATTAAATATTTAAGTATTAATATTTGAAAATTAAATATTTATATATTAATTTACAAAATTAAATATTTAAATATTAATATTTGAAAATTAGAAATTAAATATTAATATTTGAAAATTAAATAATTAAATATTAATTTTTGAAAATTAAATAATTAAATATTAATTTACAAAATTAGATATTTAAATATTAATATTTGAAAATTAAATAACTAAATATTAATTTACAAAATTAAATATTTAAATATTAATATTTGAAAATTAGAAATTAAATATTAATATTTGAAAATTAAATAATTAAATATTAATTTTTGAAAATTAAATAATTAAATATTAATTTACAAAATTAAATATTTAAATATTAATATTTGAAAATTAAATAACTAAATATTAATTTACAAAATTAAATATTTAAATATTAATATTTGAAAATTAGAAATTAAATATTATTATTTGAAAATTAAATAATTAAATATTAATTTTTGAAAATTAAATAATTAAATATTATTTTACAAAATTAATTATTTAAATATTAATATTTGAAAATTAGATAATTAAATATTAATATTTGAAAATTAAATAACTAAATATTAATTTTTGAAAATTAAATATTTAAATATTAATATTTGAAAGTTAAATAATTGAATATTAATTTACAAAATTAAATATTTAAATATTAATTTACAAAATTAAATATTTAAATATTAATATTTGAAAATTAGAAATTAAATATTAATATTTGAAAATTAAATAATTAAATATTATTTTACAAAATTAAATATTTAAATATTAATATTTGAAAATTAGAAATTAAATATTAATATTTGAAAATTAAATAATTAAATATTAATTAATGAAAATTAAATAATTAAATATTAATTTTTTAAATTTACTAATTAAATATTAATATTTGAAAATTAAATAACTAAATATTAATTTACAAAATGGAATATTTAAATATTAATCTTTGAAACTTAGAACTTGAATATTAATATTTGAAAATTCAATAAGTAAATATTAATTTTTGAAAATTAAATAATTAAATATTAATTTACAAAATTAAATATCTTAATATTAATATTTGAAAATTAAATAACTAAATATTAATTTACAAAATGGAATATTTAAATATTAATATTTGAAAATTAGAAATTGAATATTAATATTTGAAAATTAAATAATTAAATATTATTTTTTGAAAATTAAATAATTAAATATTAATTTTTGAAAATTAAATAATTAAATATTAATTTACAAAATTAAATATTTAAATATTAATATTTGAAAATTAGAAATTAAATATTAATATTTGAAAATTAAATAACTAAATATTAATATTTGAAAATTAAATAATTAAATATTAATTTTTGAAAATTAAATAATTAAATATTAATTTACAAAATTAAATATTCAATTATTAATATTTAAAAATTAAATAATTAAATATTAAATTTTGAAAATTAAGTATATAAATAATAATTTTTGAAAATTAAATAATTAAATATTAATTTACAAAATTAAATATTTAAATATTAATTTACAAAATTAAATATCTAAATATTAATATTTGAAAATTAAATAACTAAATATTAATTTACAAAAATAAATATTTAAATATTAATATTTGAAAATTAGAAATAAAATAATAATATTTGAAAATTAAATAATTAAATATCAATTTACAAAATTAAATATTTAAATATTAATATTTGAAAATTAAATAACTAAATATTAATTTACAAAATTAAATATTTAAATATTAATATTTGAAAATTATAAATTAAATATTACTATTTGAAAATTAAATAATTAAATATTAATATTTGAAAATTAAATAATTAAATATTAATTTACAAAATTAAATATTTAAATATTATTATGTGAAAATTAAATAATTAAATATTAATTTACAAAATGAAATATTTAAAGATTAATGTTTGAAAATTAGAAATTAAATATTAATATTTGAAAATTAAATAATTAAATATTAATATTTGAAAATTAAATAATTAAATATCAATTTACAAAATTAAATATTTAAATATTAATATTTGAAAATTAAATAATTAAATATTAATTTACAAAATAAATATTTGAATATTAATATTTGAAAATTAGAAATTAAATATTAATATTTGAAAATTAAATAATTAAATATTAATTTATGAAAATTAAATAATTAAATTTTATTTTACAAAATTAAATATTTAAATATTAATATTTGAATATTAAATAACTAAATATTAATTTACAAAATGGAATATTTAAATATTAATATTTGAAAATTAGAAATTAAATATTAATATTTGAAAATTAAATAATTAAATATTAATTTCTGAAAATTAAATAATTAAATTTTAATTTACAAAATTAAATAATTTAATATTAATTTTTGAAAATTAAATAATTAAATAATAATATTTGAAAATTAAATAATTAAATATTAATATTTAAAAATTAAATAATTAAATATTAATATTTGAAAATTAAATAATTAAATATTAATTTACAAAATCAAATATTTAAATATTAATATTTGAAAATTAAATAACTAAATATTAATTTACAAAATTAAATATTTAAATATTAATATTTGAAAATTAGAAATTAAATATTATTATTTGAAAATTAAATAATTAAATATTAATTTAAAAAATATAATATTTAAATATTAATAATTGAAAATTAAATAACTAAACATTAATTTACAAAATTAAATATTTAAATATTAATATTTGAAAATTAGAAATTAAATATTAATATTTGAAAATTAAATAAATAAATATTAATATTTGAAAATTAAATAATTAAAGATTAATTTACAAAATTAAATGTTTAAATATTAATATATGCAAATTAGAAATTAAATATTATTATTCGAAAATTAAATAATTAAATACTAATTTATGAAAATTAAATAATTAAATATTAATTTACAAAATTAAAAATTTAAATATTAATATTTGAAAATTAAATAACTAAATATTAATTTACAAAATGGAATATTTAAATATTAATATTTGAAAATTAGAAATTAAATATTAATATTTGAAAATTAAATAATTAAATATTACTTTTTGAAAATTAAATAATTAAATATTAATTTACAAAATTAAATATCTAAATATTAATATTTGAAAATTAAATAACTAAATATTAATTTACAAAATTAAATATTTAATTATTAATATTTGAAAATTAGAAATTAAATATTAATATTTGAAAATTAAATAATTAAATATTAATTTTTGAAAATTAAATAATTAACTATTAATTTACAAAATTAAATATTTAAATATTAATATTTGAAAATTTAATAACTAAATATTAATTTACAAAATTAAATATTTAAATATTAATATTTGAAAATTAGAAATTAAATATTAATATTTGAAAATTAAATAATTAAAAATTAATTTACAAAATTAAATATTCAAATATTAATATTTGAAAATTAAATAACTAAATATTAATTTACAAAATTAAATATTTAAATATTAATATTTGAAAATTAGATAATTAAATATTAATATTTGAAAATTAAATAATTAAATATTAATATTTGAAAATTAAATAATTAAATATTAATATTTGAAAATAAAATAATTAAATCTTAAATTACAAAATTAAATATTAAAATATTAAAATTTCAAAATTAGAAATTAAATATTAATATTTGAAAACTAAATAATTAAATATTAATTTATGAAAATTAAATAATTAAATATTAGTTTACAAAATTAAATATTTAAATATTAATATTTGAAAATTAAATAACTAAATATTAATTTACAAAATTGAATATTTAAATAATAATATTTGAAAATTAGAAATTAAATATTAATATTTGAAAATTAAATAATTGAATATTAATTTTGCAAAATTAAATCATTAAATATTAATTTACAAACTTAGATATTTAAATATTAATATTTGAAAATTAGATAATTAAATATTAATATTTGAAAATTAAATAACTAAATATTAATTTTTGAAAATTAAATAATTAAATATTAATATTTGAAAATTAAATAACTACAAATTAATTTACAAAATTAAATAATTAAATATTAAGTTACAAAATTAAATATTTAAATATTGATTTTTGAAAATTAAATAACTAAATAATAGTTTACAAAATTAAATATTTAAATATTAATATTTGAAAATTAAATAATTAAATATTAATATTTGAAAATTAAATAATTAAATATTAATTTACAAAATTAAATATTTAAATATTAATATTTGAAAATTAGAAATTAAGTATTAATATTTGAAAATTAAATAATTAAATATTAATTTATGAAAATTAAATAATTAAATATTAATTTTCAAAATTAAATATTTAAATATTAATATTTGAAGATTAAATAACTAAATATTAATTTACAAAATGGAATATTTAAATATTAATATTTGAAAATTAGAAATTGAATATTAATATTTGAAAATTAAATAATTAAATATTAATTTTTGAAAATTAAATAATTAAATATCAATTTACAAAATTAAATATCTTACTATTAATATTTGAAAATTAAATAACTAAATATTAATTTACAAAAATAAATATTTAAATATTAATATTTGAAAATTAGAAATTAAATATTAATATTTGAAAATTAAATAATTAAATATTAATTTTTGAAAATTAAATAATTAAATATTAATTTTTGAAAATTAAATAATTAAATATTAATTTACAAAATTAAATATTTAAATATTAATATTTGAAAATTAGAAATTAAATATTAATATTTGAAAATTAAATAACTAAATATTAATATTTGAAAATTAAATAATTAAATATTAATTTTTGAAAATTAAATAATTAAATATTAATTTACAAAATTAAATATTCAAATATTAATATTTAAAAATTAAATAATTAAATATTAAATTTTGAAAATTAAGTATATAAATAATAATTTTTGAAAATTAAATAATTAAATATTAATTTACAAAATTAAATATTTAAATATTAATTTACAAAATTAAATATTTAAATATTAATTTACAAAATTAAATATTTAAATATTAATATTTGAAAATTAAATAATTAAATATTAATTTACAAAATTAAATATTCAAATATTAATATTTGAAAATTAGAAATTAAATATTAATATTTGAAAATTAAATAATTAAATATTGATTTATGAAAATTAAATAATTAAATATTAATTTACAAAATTAGACATTTATATATTAATATTTGAAAAGTTAAATAACTAAATATTAATTTACAAAATGGAATATTTAAATATTAATATTTGAAAATTAGAAATTAAATATTAATATTTGAAAATTAAGTAATTAAATATTAATTTTTGAAAATTAAATAATTAAATATCAATTTACAAAATTAAATATTTAAATAATAATATTTGAAAATTAGAAATTAAATATTAATATTTGAAAATTAAATAACTAAATATTAATTTTTGAAAATTAAATAATTGAATATTAATTTTTGAAAATTAAATAATTAAATATTAATTTACAAAATTAAATATTTAAATATTAATTTACAAAATTAAATATTTAAATATTAATATTTGAAAATTAAATAACTAAATATTAATTTACAAAATTAAATATTTAAATATTAATATTTGAAAATTAGAAATTAAATATTAATATTTGAAAATTAAATAATTAAATATTAATTTATGAAAATTAAATAATTAAATATTAATTTTCAAAATTAAATATTTAAATATTAATATTTGAAGATTAAATAACTAAATATTAATTTACAAAATGGAATATTTAAATATTAATATTTGAAAATTAGAAATTGAATATTAATATTTGAAAATTAAATAATTAAATATTACTTTTTGAAAATTAAATAATTAAATATTAATTTACAAAATTAAATATCTTAATATTAATATTTGAAAATTAAATAACTAAATATTAATTTACAAAAATAAATATTTAAATATTAATATTTGAAAATTAGAAATTAAATATTAATATTTGAAAATTAAATAATTAAATATTAATTTTTGAAAATTAAATAATTAAATATTAATTTTTGAAAATTAAATAATTAAATATTAATTTACAAAATTAAATATTTAAATATTAATATTTGAAAATTAGAAATTAAATATTAATATTTGAAAATTAAATAACTAAATATTAATATTTGAAAATTAAATAATTAAATATTAATTTTTGAAAATTAAATAATTAAATATTAATTTACAAAATTAAATATTCAAATATTAATATTTAAAAATTAAATAATTAAATATTAAATTTTGAAAATTAAGTATATAAATAATAATATTTGAAAATTAAATAAATAAATATTAATTTACAAAATTAAATATTTAACTATTAATTTACACAATTAAATATTTAAATATTAATATTTGAAAATTAAATAACTAAATATTAATTTACAAAATTAAATATTTAAATATTAATATTTGAAAATTAGAAATTAAATATTAATATTTGAAAATTAAATAATTAAATATTAATTTATGAAAATTAAATAATTAAATATTAGTTTACAAAATTAAATATTTAAATATTAATATTTGAAAATTAAATAACTAAATATTAATTTACAAAATTAAATATTTAAATATTAATATTTGAAAATTAGATAATTAAATATTAATATTTGAAAATTAAATAATTAAATATTAATATTTGAAAATTAAATAATTAAATATTAATTTACAAAATTAAATATTTAAATATTAATATTTGAAAATTAAAAATTAAATATTAATATTTGAAAATTAAATAATTAAATATTAATTTTGAAAATTAAATAATTAAATATTAATTTTGAAAATTAAATATTTAAATATTAATATTTGAAAATTAAATAATTAAATATTAATTTTTGAAAATTAAATAATTAAATATTAATATTTGAAAATTAAATAATTAAATATTAATATTTGAAAATTAAATAATTAAATATTAATTTACAAAATTAAATATTTAAATATTAATTTACAAAATTAAATATTTAAATATTAATATTTGAAAATTAAATAACTAAATATTAATTTACAAAATTAAATATTTAAATATTAATATTTGAAAATTAGAAATTAAATATTAATATTTGAAAATTAAATAATTAAATATTAATTTACAAAAATAAATATTTAAATATTAATATTTGAAAATTAAATAACTAAATATTAATTTACAAAATTAAAAATTTAAATATTAATATTTGAAAATTAAATAATTAAATATTAATTTTTGAAAATTAAATAACTAAATATTAATTTACAAAATTAAATATTTAAATATTAATATTTGAAAATTAAATAACTAAATATTAATATTACAAAATTAAATATTTAAATATTAATATTTGAAAATTAGAAATTAAATATCAATATTTGAAAATTAAATAATTAAATATTAATATTTGAAAATTAAATAATTAAATATTAATTTACAAAATTAAATATTTAAATATTAATATTTGAAAATTAAAAATTGAATATTAATATTTGAAAATTAAATAATTAAATATTAATTTATCAAAATAAAATTATTAAATATTAAATTACAAAATTAGATATTTAAATATTAATATTTGAAAATTAAATAACTAAATATTAATTTACAAAATTAAATATTTAAATATTAATATTTGAAAATTAGAAATTAAATATTAATATTTGAAAATTAAATAATTAAATATTAATTTTTGAAAATTAAATAATTAAATATTAATTTACACAAGTAAATCTTTGAATATTAATATTTGAAAATTAAATAACTAAATATTAATTTACAAAATTAAATATTTAAATATTAATATTTGAAAATTAGAAATTAAATATTAATATTTGAAAATTAAATAATTAAATATTAATTTTTGAAAATTAAATAATTAAATATTAATTTACAAAATTAGATATTTAAATATTAATATTTGAAAATTAAATAACTAAATATTAATTTACAAAATTAAATATTTAAATATTAATATTTGAAAATTAGAAATTAAATATTAATATTTGAAAATTAAATAATTGAATATTAATTTTGCAAAATTAAATAATTAAATATTAATATTTGAAAATTAAATAACTAAATATTAATTTACAAAATTAAATATTTAAATATTAATATTTGAAAATTAGAAATTAAATATTAATATTTGAAAATTAAATAATTAAATATTAATTTTTGAAAATTAAATCAATAAATATTGATTTTTGAAAATTAAATAATTAAATATTAATTTACAAAATTAAATATTTAAATAGTAATATTTGAAAATTAGAAATTAAATATTAATATTTGAAAATTAAATAATTAAATATTAATTTTTGAAAATTAAATAATTAAATATTAATTTACAAAATTAGATATTTAAATATTAATATTTGAAAATTAAATAACTAAATATTAATTTACAAAATTAAATATTTAAATAATAATATTTGAAAATTAGAAATTAAATATTAATATTTGAAAATTAAATAATTAAATATTAATTTTTGAAAATTAAATAACTAAATATTAATTTACAAAATTAAATATTTAAATATTAATATTTGAAAATTAGAAATTAAATATTAATATTTGAAAATTATATAATTAAATATTAATTTTGCAAAATTAAATAATTAAATATTAATTTTTGAAAATTAAATCAATAAATATTGATTTTTGAAAATTAAATAATTAAATATTAATTTACAAAATTAAATATTTAAATATTATTTTACAAAATTAAATATTTAAATATTAATTTTTGAAAATTAAATAACAAAATATCAATTTACAAAATTAAAAATTTAAATATTAATATTTGAAAATTAGAAATTAAATATGAATATTTGAAAATTAAATAATTAAATATTAATTTTCAAAATTAAATATTTAAATATTAATATTTAAAAATTAGAAATTAAATATTAATATTTGAAAATTAAATAATTAAATATTAATTTTTGAAAATTAAATAATTAATTATTCTTTTACAAAATTAATTATTTAAATATTAATATTTGAAAATTAAATAACTAAATATTAATTTACAAAATTAAATATTTAAATATTAATATTTGAAAATTAGAAATTAAATAATAAGATTAGAAAATTAAATAATTAAATATTACTTTTTGAAAATTAAATAATTAAATATTAATTTACAAAATTAAATATCTAAATATTAATATTTGAAAATTAAATAACTAAATATTAATTTACAAAATTAAATATTTAAATATTAATATTTGAAAATTAAATAATTAAATATTAATATTTGAAAATTAAATAATTAAATATTAATTTATGAAAATTAAATATTTAAATATTAATATTTGAAAATTAGAAATTAAATATTAATTTTTTAAAATTAAATAAGTAAATATTAATTTTTGAAAATTAAATAGTTAAATATTAATATTTGAAAATTAAATAATTAAATATTAATATTTGAAAATTAAATATTTAAATATTGATTTTTGAAAATTAAATAATTAAATATCAATTTACAAAATTAAAAATTTAAATATTAATATTTGAAAATTAGAAATTAAATATTAATATTTGAAAATTAAATAATTAAATATTAATTTTCAAAATTAAATATTTAAATATTAATATTTGAAAATTAGAAATTAAATATTAATATTTGAAAATTAAATAATTAAATATTAATTTTTGAAAATTAAATAATTAAATATTAATTTACAAAATTAAATATTTAAATATTAATATTTGAAAATTAAATAATTAAATAATAATTGACAAAATTAAATATTTAAATATTAATATTTGGAAATTAGAAATTAAATATTAATATTTGAAAAATAAATAATTAAATATTGATTTACAAAATTAAATAATTAAATATTAATTTTTGAAAATTAAATATCTAAATATTAATATTTGAAAATTAAATAACTAAATATTAATTTACAAAATTAAATATTTAAATATTAATATTTGAAAATTAAATAATTAAATATTAATATTTGAAAATTAAATAATTAAATATTAATTTACAAAATTAAATATTTAAATATTAATATTTGAAAATTAGAATTTAAATATTAATTTTTGAAAATTAAGTAATTAAATATTAATTTTGAAAAATTAAATAATTAAATATTAATTTACAAAATTAAATATCTTAAATATTAATATTTGAAAATTAAATAATTAAATATTAATTTACAAAATTAAATATTCAAATATTAATATTTGAAAATTAGAAATTAAATATTAATATTTGAAAATTAGAAATTAAATATTAATTTTTGAAAATTGAATAATTAAATATTAATTTTTGAAAATTAAATAATTACATATTAATTTACAAAATTAAATATTTAAATATTAATTTACAAAATTAAATATTTAAATATTAATATTTGAAAATTAGAAATTAAATATTAATATTTGAAAATAAATAATTAAATATTAATATTTGAAAATTAAATAATTAAATATTAATATTTGAAAATTAAATAATTAAATATTAATTTACAAAATTAAATATTTGAATATTAATATTTGAAAATTAGAATAATTAAATATTAATATTTGAAAATTAAATATTAAATATTAATTTTTGAAAATTAAATAATTAAATATTAATTTACAAAATTAAATATTTAAATATTAGTTTACAAAATTAAATATTTAAATATTAATATTTGAAAATTAAATAACTAAATATTAATTTACAAAATGGAATATTTAAATATTAATATTTAAAAATTAGAAATTAAACATTAATATTTGAAAATTAAATAATTAAATATTACTTTTTGAAAATTGAATAATTAAATATTAATTTACAAAATTAAATATCTAAATATTAATATTTGAAAATTAAATAACTAAATATTAATTTACAAAATTAAATATTTAAATATTAATATTTGAAAATTAGAAATTAAATATTAATATTTTAAAATTAATTAATTAAACATTAATATTTGAAAATTAAATAATTAAATATTAATTTAGGAAATTTAAATAAGTAAATTTTAGTGTACAAAATTAAATATTTAAATAATAATATTTGAAAATTAGAAATTAAATATTAATATTTGAAAATTAAATAACTAAATATTAATTTTTGAAAATTAAATAATTGAATA
This sequence comes from Pseudococcus jackbeardsleyi, assembly GCA_038380155.1. Classification (NCBI taxonomy): domain Eukaryota; kingdom Metazoa; phylum Arthropoda; class Insecta; order Hemiptera; family Pseudococcidae; genus Pseudococcus; species Pseudococcus jackbeardsleyi. The sequence continues at coordinate 124,641 of JAZDXF010000199.1, forward strand.
TTAATTTTTGAAAATTAAATAATTAAATATTAATTTACAAAATTAAATATTTAAATTCTAATATTTGAAAATTAGAAATTAAATATTAATAATTGAAAATTAAATAACTAAATATTAATTTTTGAAAATTAAATAATTGAATATTAATTTTTGAAAATTAAATAATTAAATATTAATTTACAAAATTAAATATTTAAATATTAATTTACAAAATTAAATATTTAAATATTAATATTTGAAAATTAAATAACTAAATATTAATTTACAAAATTAAATATTTAAATATTAATATTTGAAAATTAGAAATTAAATATTAATATTTGAAAATTAAATAATTAAATATTAATTTACAAAATTAAATATTTAAATTTTAATATTTGAAAATTAGAAATTAAATATTAATATTTGAATATTAAATAATTAAATATTAATTTATGAAAATTAAATAATTAAATATAAATTTACAATATAAAATAATTAATAATAATATTTTAAAAATAAATAAATAAATATTAATTTACAAAATTAAATATTAAAATATTAATATTTGAAAATTAGAAATTAAATATTAATATTTGAAAATTAAATAATTAAATATTAGTTTTTGAAAATTAAATAATTAAATATTAATTTACAAAATTAAATATCTAAATATTAATATTTGAAAATTAAATAACTAAATATTAATTTACAAAATTAAATATTGAAATATTAATATTTGAAAATTAAATAACTAAATATTAATTTACAAAATGTAATATTTAAATATTAATATTTGAAAATTGGAAATTAAATATTAATATTTGAAAATTAAATAATTAAATATTACTTTTTGAAAATTAAATAATTAAATATTGATTTACAAAATTAAATATCTAAATATTAATATTTGAAAATTAAATAACTAAATATTAATTTACAAAATTAAATATTTAAATATTAATATTTGAAAATTAAATAATTAAATATTAATATTTGAAAATTAAATAATTAAATATTAATTTATGAAAATTAAATATTTAAATAATAATATTTGAAAATTAGAAATTAAATATTAATATTTGAAAATTAAATAACTAAATATTAATTTTTGAAAATTAAATAATTAAATATTAATTTTTGAAAATTAAATAATTAAATATTAATTTACAAAATTAAATATTTAAATATTAATTTACAAAATTAAATATTTAAATATTAATATTTGAAAATTAGAAATTAAATATTAATATTTGAAAATTAAATAATTAAATATTAATTTACAAAATTAAATATTTAAATATTAATATTTGAAAATTAAATAACTAAATATTAATTTACAAAATTAAATATTTAAATATTAATATTTGAAAATTAGAAATTGAATGTTAATATTTGAAAATTAAATAATTAAATATTAATATTTGAAAATTAAATAATTAAATATTAATTTACAAAATTTAATATTTAAATATTAATATTTGAAAATTAGAAATTAAATATTAATATTTGAAAATTAATTAATTAAATATTAATTTATGAAAATTAAATAATTAAATATTAATTTACAAAATTAAATATTTAAATATTAATATTTGAAAATTAAATAACGAAATATGAATTTACAAAATGGAATATTTAAATATTAATATTTGAAAATTGGAAATTAAATATTAATATTTGAAAATTAAATAATTAAATATTACTTTTTGAAAATTAAATAATTAAATATTGATTTACAAAATTAAATATTTAAATATTAATATTTGAAAATTAAATAACTAAATATTAATTTACAAAATTAAATATTTAAATATTAATATTTGAAAATTCGAAATTGAATGTTCATATTTGAAAATTAAATAATTAATTAGTAATTTTTGAAAATTAAATAATTAAATATTAATTTACAAAATTAAATATTTAAATAATAATATTTGAAAATTAGAAATTAAATATTAATATTTGAAAATTAAATAACTAAATATTAATTTTTGAAAATTAAATAATTGAATATTAATTTTTGAAAATTAAATAATTAAATATTAATTTACAAAATTAAATATTTAAATAATAATATTTGAAAATTAGAAATTAAATATTAATATTTGAAAATTAAATAACTAAATATTAATTTTTGAAAATTAAATAATTGAATATTAATTTTTGAAAATTAAATAATTAAATATTAATTTACAAAATTAAATATTTAAATATTAATTTACAAAATTAAATATTTAAATATTAATATTTGAAAATTAAATAACTAAATATTAATTTACAAAATTAAATATTTAAATATTAATATTTGAAAATTAGAAATTAAATATTAATATTTGAAAATTAAATAATTAAATATTAATTTACAAAATTAAATATTTAAATTTTAATATTTGAAAATTAGAAATTAAATATTAATATTTGAAAATTAAATAATTAAATATTAATTTATGAAAATTAAATAATTAAATATTAATTTACAAAATTAAATATTTAAATATTAATATTTGAAAATTAAATAACTAAATATTAATTTACAAAATTAAATATTAAAATATTAATATTTGAAAATTAGAAATTAAATATTAATATTTGAAAATTAAATAATTAAATATTACTTTTTGAAAATTAAATAATTAAATATTAATTTACAAAATTAAATATCTAAATATTAATATTTGAAAATTAAATAACTAAATATTAATTTACAAAATTAAATATTTAAATATTAATATTTGAAAATTAAATAATTAAATATTAATATTTGAAAATTAAATAATTAAATATTAATTTATGAAAATTAAATATTTAAATAATAATATTTGAAAATTAGTAATTAAATATTAATATTTGAAAATTAAATAACTAAATATTAATTTATGACAATTAAATAATAAAATATTAATTTTTGAAAATTAAATAATTAAATATTACTTTACAAAATTAAATATTTAAATATTAATTTACAAAATTAAATATTTAAATATTAATTTACAAAATTAAATATTTAAATATTAATATTTGAAAATTAGAAATTAAATATTAATAATTGAAAATTAAATAATTAAATATTAATTTTTGAAAATTAAATACCTATTAATTTACAAAATTAAATATTTAAATATTAATATTTGAAAATTAGAAATTAAATATTAATATTTGAAAATTAAATAATTAAATATTAATTTTTGAAAATTAAATAATTAAATATTAATTTACAAAATTAAATATTCAAATATTAATATTTAAAAATTAAATAATTATAATATTAAATTTTGAAAATTAAGTATATAAATAATAATTTTTGAAAATTAAATAATTAAATATTAATTTACAAAATTAAATATTTAAATATTAATATTTGAAAATTAAATAACTAAATATTAATTTACAAAATTAAATATTTAAATATTAATATTTGAAAATTACATAACTAAATATAAATTTACAAAATTAAATATTTAAATATTAATATTTGAAAATTAGAAATTAAGTATTAATATTTGAAAATTAAATAATTAAATATTAATTTACAAAATTAGATATTTAAATATTAATATTTGAAAATTAAATAACTAAATATTAATTTACAAAATTAAATATTTAAATAATAATATTTGAAAATTAGAAATTAAATATTAATATTTGAAAATTAAATAATTAAATATTAATTTTTGAAAATTAAATAATTAAATATTAATTTTTGAAAATTAAATAATTCAATATTAATTTACAAAATTAAATATTTAAATATTAGTTTACAAAATTAAATATTTAAATATTAATATTTGAAAATTAGAAATTAAATATTAATATTTGAAAATTAAATAATTAAATATTAATTTTTGAAAATTAAATACCTATTAATTTACAAAATTAAATATTTAAATATTAATATTTGAAAATTAGAAATTAAATATTAATATTTGAAAATTAAATAATTAAATATTAATTTTTGAAAATTAAATAATTAAATATTAATTTACAAAATTAAATATTTAAATAATAATATTTGAAAATTAGAAATTAAATATTAATATTTGAAAATTAAATAACTAAATATTAATTTTTGAAAATTAAATAATTGAATATTAATTTTTGAAAATTAAATAATTAAATTGAATTGGTGGTAAAAGATAGTTGATGGCTTGGTAGTTGGTTGAACTTTCGCCCTCACGTGAGTCGTGAGCTGGTTGGTGAGGTGACAGGCTTTCGCAAGACGAGGTGATCAATGGGATCCTGGGTCTACCTGTGAGTCTGGCTACCGCGGGCACAGAGTCAACGGTCACTTCACCGGACTTATTACACCAAATCAAATAGATTGCACTTGACGAGTCGCGAAGTAATAAGTTGGGTCACTCAGAGTGCACAACTTATTACAAAGAAAGAAATCTTGCACGGCGAAACGTTAACTGAATTTATTAGCACAACCGAGATTACGAAATATACATCACACGTTAACTAGAAGTATCAATAATAAACGCGATAACGCTCGATGTACACGAAGTACCTAGTATTTACATAAACGTAACGTATGAAGTACAATGATCGAATGAGCTCTCGCTCTCAGCTACTTCTAGTTGTCAGCTTCTGTGGAAGCATCCAGAAGTAGCAATCGAGAAGGGAAAGGGTAAACCCACGTAACTGCCGGTTTGATTTCATCATCTAGTCAGCTACTAGAAGAATCTAGTAGCGACTAGATGAGAGTAGAAAGATCGAGAGCTGCTGTATTCGGTACGTAGTATTACGTAAGCCCAGTACAAAGTCTTATCTAACAGATAAGAGCTTTGTACTCGCCGAATACAGCACAGGCTAATTTCGCCTGTAATTTCGTCAGAAAGGTGATCGCATGCTTGTATAGGTAGGTAAACCTATCTATCCAAGCATTTTGCGACCCCCAAGGGCGCAATTTCAGGGAGGTATTTCACCTACCGGTTCATTGCCCCACCGAATACATGTTGAAGACAGGTAATCGGGAAGAAACGTGCCGGTAGTAATTGCGCCCTTGGGTCGTGCAGTTACCCAGGCCACCCCTGCCCCTCCCGAGTACATGGAATTCGACGTGGACTAAAAAATAAGCACAGAACTTATAACTAATGGTAACTATCAAACAACATCGAAACTGTACAAACAAGAGAGAGCAAGAGTCATGAAAAATAAACTGAAAAGATTTCCCTAAAATACCTAGCCCTTGAAACGAATTTTGAAATCAAAATCTATGCCCACCTGCACGCAGCAGGTTCAAAAATTTAGAGCCAAGAATTAGAGTATTTGGAAATTTTGAAAGTAGAAGAATTTCGAACACGTTTCCATAAGTGCCTGAACCCTTCCAACGAATTTTGAGACAAAATCTATGACCACTCTGCATGCAGCAGGTTCAAAAGCCTAGACCCCCCAAAAACAGGTATTTATTTATGGAAATGTGAGAAAAAAACAATCCAAAGTCGGAAACAGAATTTTGTACTTTCCATGAAACCTCGCCCTTCAAGCGATTTTGAACTCAAAATCTATGACCACTCTGCACGCAGCAGGTTCAAAAGTCTTATAACCCAGACGTAGGTAGATTTTCATGGAAATAAAAATTCAAAGAAAAATTTAGCCTAACCGAAATTTGAAATTTTGGTAAAATTTTGAAGTCTTAACCCTTAAAAACGATTTTCGTATGACCGCTCTGCACTCAGCAGGCTCAAAGTCACTTTCCCCACCAAGACAGCAAAAACGAAAGATTTTCCAAAAGTTGAAAATTTCGAAAATAAAAAATATCAAAAGACACTGCTAGAGAAAGTTGAAAATCAAACCCCAAAATTTTGAACAGGCTAACACATAAAATGTGACAATATATAAAAATCAAATGCATACATGACCAGAACAGAAACATATCAACAAGTATATTACAACCTGGTGAAAACCAGTCAAGAGAAAATATACGAAAAATAAAATGCATTCGAAAAATAAAAATACATCGCACAAACAATGCAAAGAAATAAACAATTTCATGATGTACAAAAATAACAAAATTACATCATGAAGAAATAAATATACAAAATGCAAGTACATTTCGAAAAACATAAAATTTGCTTCTCTTGAAGCATGCAATTTTACAAAATACAAGAAATTTCATACTGAAATTTATTCAGACGAATGAAATGCCACGTTCATGAACAGAAAAATAAAATTCTCACATGAGAATATGCATATTGACATAAAAAATTTTCTCACGTGCGTAGACGAGAGAAAAACAGAATAAAACATTTCATACATAAAAAAATGAAGAATAAATATACATGAGAAAATACCATGCACAAAGCATGTCGAAAAATTGAACGGACATAAAAAAAATGAAAATTGCATAAAATTTACAAGAAAAATATACTCGCGCATAAAGCAACGATCAATAAAATTTGTTTCACATACAAACTAGGCAAAATACATGAAAACAGATACCTATAAAAATAAATTTTCTAAAAAATACCCGATATACATTTTTTTGGTGTGAAATTAATCACGAAAATTTTTCTACGGCATTTTTTTTTTTTTTTTTTTTTTTTTTATAGGATTTTCAAAAAAAAAAAAATAACAAATTATTTTCAAAATAACTTAAATCGCATCACCCCTACTACCTGCTAGGGAATGAAACGTAAGTAGGAAACCTCACAATTGAGTCAAACGAAAATAATTTAGCCAATTAGGCCTCGGCACGAAAATAAACAAATTAGGCCGGAAAACTTAACCATTAAAAAACAACAAGAAAAATATTTTCAGGTACTTGACCTGCGAAATTCTAAAACTTATAAACTAGGTTAAAACTGCAATTTATGCATTGAAAATAAAACTAAAATTGCACAGTGGCAAGAAAACGTATAGAACGTAAAGAAAACGTATAAAACGTATCAAAAGACGTACTGAGACGTATAGAAAAATATTTACAAATTAAACTGTAGAATTTGAAAATGAAAATTTCTACAGAATTGACAGACCTATCTAAAACTTTCAAAGTATTGAATAGGTATTACCTATCAATTTTTCCTTCCTCATTGGGAAGTCGAAAATAAAAATAAGAAAAATAGACGAAATCGTGACTATTTACAAGTCTAGGTAGGTATAGGCAATGCTTTCCACTACTAGGTAGGTACTAGCATGCAAAAATGACGAATCCGGTAGGTAAAGTTTTCAAATTGAATTACAATTTTTAAATAAGAACTAGCCTAAGCTATCAAGACGAAAAATAAATTTTCTAGACCGAAAAATATTGTCCAAAGACAAGAAAAATTGGAAAATTTTCCAAAGAAAATTTCCTCAGGTAGCAAATAAGTATTTTGTGACTATGATTTTTAGACGAATGTAGAAATTTCAGAAAAGAAGACTGTGATATTTTTCCTAATTATAAGAAACCAAAGAGAAACCTAGTCAATTTAGTTTTAAGCCTAGTTTTAAGTTATTTTTAAGGAAAATTTGACATCAAAAGTTTTACAAATTTTGACAAACACAGTGGCCGAAATTTCACATTACGTTGCTCGTTTTTGAGTGTTTTTAAATTGCCAGAAAATTAAATACGATTTTTATAAATTTTGACCATTATCGTGAGTACAAATAGAAAGAAAATTTCGATACAAAGAATTGCAAGCTCGTGCTTGACAATTACGCGGGTACAATTTGACACAAAACAAAACGAGAAAATTTTACCAGAACGAGAGTTTTACAAGCGAATGACACGTTTAATCCAAGCTTTCCAAGAACGCGATATCATCGACGGTGTCTTCTTCGTCGCTGACGACAACGGGCTCAGGGTTGGCATTGTTACCGCCAACTTGGATGTCTTCGAAAAAATGACCCGGGTGGTTAGGGTTGCCGAAGTTTACCATCGAGGCTATACTTTGTGATAGGGCATTCACCGTATCGACACTCACTATTTGGCCAGTCAGCCTATCAACAAGCTTCCTGGCCTGATGGTATTCCTTCCGGAACTCTTCCACCACCCGGCTCTTCGTTCGAAGCTCCTCGTTCGCGGTACCCAATTTTCGCTCGATCTCGTCGATTTCTCGACGATATCGAGCAGCCAACCCGTCATCGCATTCCTTTGTCGACGGCTCCGCTTCTTCAAACCAATCGACTGCAGGCTTCTTCACATCGTCGACGCCGAATTTTACGAAGCAGACCGGACAGGAATCGCATGCTGACAACCATCTTTCGAGACACGCAGCGTGGTAAACGTGGCCGCACTTTTTACCGTATCTTAATTCGTTCTCGCCGCTTTCGTCCGCATACGGTGACCTCAGACGTAAAGGAGCACAACATACCCAGCATCCGGCCACCTTGGAGGTCCGGATGATGGGGCTAAGCTGGTTATTGGGCATTATATTACCTCGTCCAAATTTGGAAGATTCCGATTACGGCGATTAACGAGTCTATTAGATGATGACGTAATATCCTGTAATTGAACTGGACGATCACTACTTTGACTTTCCGTCGTACGCCTCGTGGCTTTTCTCCACAATTTGGAAATGGCGAAGTACGTCGAAATACTATACCGATTGCGAATTTCACTGCTCCAGAGACACCCGAGTAACACCAGCGACGCTGCCGAAATCAGCGATGAATTAGCAACTGCAGCAACCGCCAGTAAAAGAATTTCGTACTTTGATAAGCAAATGTCGGTGTTAGCCATCGATCGCCAAAGATCTGTTGGGTTCTCGAAATTAGTACATAAATTCATAGTATAAGAAATAAAACTATCTTACATTTCCGTGTTCCACCTGAAGCTGATAGAGCAGATGAAAAAACTTGTGAAAAACTCTATTTTGAAATCAGCAATTAAGATCGATAGGCTGAACGAGATAAATAGGAGAGTAAAATTTATATCCAGACGCATATTCTAGATAACAGAAACGAATTAATTATGTAAGTTTCGAGAAAATTATCAAGACATTTTGACTTACATACGAGGAATCTCAGCAACGCATGGTCATCGGTTAATAAATCGGCGAAAATGCAGGCAAGAACAATGGCCAATACGACGATCATTTATGCTGGAGGAAAATAGGCGAAAATGACAGTTACCTATCTAAAATTTACCAGTAGTGCGTATTCAAAAGAAAAGAAATGTTGAGAACTTACAACACGTAGGAGCAAATTATTAAAAATTTGACTAGAAATACACTCGATCTACAGGTACAGACGGACGGTTAAAACTCGTTTAAAATTCCATAAAAATTCTGATTAAAATTCCATTAAAACTTGGTTAAAACATAAAAACTGATTTAAAACTGAAAATAAATCAGATACGAACCAAAAATTAGTCAAAAAGTAGAAATCGAAATTCATCTGACAACGTGGTCAGAACAAAGAAAATATCAATATCTAGGTACTCACATGGTAACAAAAATCAAAAAGCTCACTGAAAATCATCAGGAACTCAAAACCGTAAATAAAATTTAAAATTTAAAATAGAAAAAACGAATACATCGCCAACTTTACAAATTCTGCCAAAAATTTGACTAGAAAAATACACATGAGCAAAATTCAAGCATGAACTTCACTGAAAAGGAGGCAATTAACCACACAAAACGTACAGACTGAGCTGCTAGCAAGAAAAATGACTACTCATAGTCGTAGAGAAAATCAGTCACAAAACGGTCCAACTTTACCATCCGTTGAAAATGGTCAGGGTAGGGAGAACAAAGGATGACGCGTAGGCAGAGGAGATCGCAACGAAGTGCAGTTACCCCGCTACGCGTCGCCTACCCGGTAACCAACCTACCTACTCGTTCGGTCCGCTGATAAGGTGCGAAACCGAACACCACAAGCGTTCATATTAAAACATCTCGTGGTTACGTGAAAAATAGTGTCCGAGCACTATTTTATTCACGAGTGGTGCTTTGTTTAGCACAATATAATTTAAATTCAATGGTTTTTTGGGACGACCTCGCTTTTTTCGAGACGCCAGGTAAGCCTTTGCTTCTTCCTTTAATTTTGAAATCGTTTCCGAATCGAAATTTGCCAAAAGAGCTTTTTCTAAAAGTTCACCTTCTTGAGGTGAAATATTCTTTTTTCTAAAACGTTTCGAAACCTCATTGAATTTTGTCAGACATTTGTCAGTGCCATCTGACTCGTCAGATGAGCTGTCTGAAGACTCAGATTTTTTACTTGAACCTTGTTTTTTCAAAACAATCGATTTTCTGAGCTTTTTAACTGGTGGTTTTTCAACACGCAGCTTTGGAACGAAATCGTGGTCAGAATCTTTTTTCCAAATTTCCAACTCACGGATTAAATTTTCGTTATTAATTTCCTCTAAATCAGTGCTCGAATCCAAAATTTCAGAATTTTTATTCTTTTTAGCTTCCCTAAGCTTAGCCCTAGTATTTCTGCTTGATTTTGAATTTTTCAAATTTTCTAAATCTTGGCCAAATTTAGAATCAATTTTCAATTTTTTCATGATTTTGGAATTTTTTGCATTTTCCAAAATACTAACATTTTCTGCATTATTTACAGAATTATCAATCAAGACAGAAGAGCTTTGACGATTTTCAGATTCAGATTCAGAAGAAGATGTGAACGAAGTATCAATTCCAGAATCCTTATCAAGAATTCGTGGATCAATTAAAGTAACCTGATCATCATTTTTACTGGAACTCGAATCAATTTGCATTGATATCGATTGATTAATGCTTACATTGTGATTTTCAGGAACATTTTCGAACATTTCACCCAGACCTGGATTTTCACTCAAGTCTTGCCCCAGTTCCTGAGGAGAGGAAATATTTTCGAGCTCATACTCAAGATTCTCGTCAACCTCATCGATCGATCTCTCAAGCATGTTACTATCTGGAGACAAATTATTACTCACACCTTTTTTCTCACTCTCTGGAGTCCTAGCCGTTATTTTTATGCCTTTTCTCTCATTTTTACGCAGGTAATCATTGATACGTTGCTCAATTGATCTTTTATCAATTAAAGAGTGACACCTCACTTCCTCTTCTATCTCATCAAGCTGTTCCTTAGACAAGAATAGAATAATTTGGCGAACGTTGACGAGTTTATCGTCTGTGATTCCTGCATAATCTGACACCATATAGCAATTTGCTTTATGTTCATATTTTACAATGTAAGGCCCATAACGTTTTTCCAGCAATTTTTCCGAGACTAAACTAAAAGAATCAGATTTTCCATGAGCAGTGATGAGAACTAAATCACCTGGTTTGTAAGGAATTACGTCACCATGTAATTTATTGAAATTTTGCTCTTCGAAAATTCGAATTTGCTTTCTTTTCTCGCGGATAAAATTTTCCATAGCTTGCTCTTCAGTCATGCTGTCGATTTTTTCGGCAGCCACCTCATACGTGTAGACTGATTGTCTAGCAAGCTGATCAGCCAGAATATTCATATACTCGTACCTACGTGCGAATACATGTTTTATCTCACACCTCTCATACTCCCTCCTCAATCTCAAAATTTCCTGGAAAATTTCTTTATGATAGACATCCTTTTTGGCATAATTTTTCCAATTCCTAGCTTTCCACCTTATAGCCCCCTCGTTAATAGCATACACAGTATATTTTGAGTCAGTTAAAATTTTTATTCTTTTAACCCCCTTTGCAATACCGAATTCAAGTGCTTTTTTAACAGCTATAATTTCTGCTAGATTATTGGTATTTTTATATTTCTCATGACTGATGCGTTCTGACACATTATATTTTGAATCAGGTCCGAAACATATACCGATTCCAGCTATAGCTTCCTCAGAGCCATTTGCAGCGCAAGCACCGTCCACAACTACTCGGAGGTAACCGTCATCGTCGAAAATAACTTGTTCCTTATCCCAGATCATTTTCATGAGTTCCTTAGATGTCGTAGAGGGAAGTAGATTTTTTTCCAAAAGTTCCCTAAGACGTTTCAATTCGTACTTAAAGTTCCTTTTGTTTCTTTTTACAGGTAATCCAACCGTGAGGTGTTCCTCAATGCCCCAGCACTCGTTCGGAGAAATTCCAAGGACATTAGGCTGATCATTCATCTGTTTTTCGACGTCCTCGACGTGTTCATCCCACCCCTCATGAGTGTAGGTACTGTCGTGGACTTTATCATTAATTTTCACTCTCATCTTTTCACCCACACAGCGAAAAGCTCTCTCGATTGAGTTTCCTTGAGGTGAAAATGGACTAGAGAATATATGTTTTGCCCCTGTCGACTGGATAAATTCCTTCCATTTGCGCGACTCAAATTGCCTACCATGGTCAGACATGATTTTCTTTGGCGAGACCCCATAATTTTTCAGGATATCCATCAAAATTTTCATCTTCTCGACTACTGTCTCAGCCTCACTGTCTGTCATTGTGAAAAGCCACAATTTAGAGGTGAAAACATCCTTTACCGCGTAAATATATTTTACTTCCCCCCTAATCGCTGCAATAGGTCCGCAAATATCGACTGACAAAATATCTCCCTTGTGGTAAGCCTCAACTTGAGCATACCTTATACGTTTCCTTTGGCCGTAACATTTATTTACCTTACAAACGACACACATATTCGTGTTCATTTTAATAAATTTCAGAGCGTTTGGGTGAAAATAAAGTTGTCTGAAAATAATTTCCAATTTATTCCCCCCTACATGGCCATAAATTTCGTGCAAATAATACACAACGTCTCTGAATAATTTTTTAGGTAAAACTGGGACTTTTGTACCATCAGTATATTTACGCCAAAGTAACTTTTTACCATCATCGTTTGTGATTTCATATTTCTTAGAAACCCTATTACGAGTGGCTTTCTGTTTTTCAGTCAAAAATTCAGACATTGGCTCTAATTCATCAAAAATCTTCTCACAAAAATCGTCATCTTTTTGCCAATTTGGAAGATCACTCAAAAGCTCAAGCAAATTTTCTCTAAAATGCTGAATATGATTCAATTCAAGAGGTTCGAGCCCAGTCGACATGTCAATGTCGCGAACTTTGAATGAATTCACTGTCAAACTTGGATCCTGAGACTGTTTCAAAATTCTCAGCTCAGTTTTAGTTGGTTTCATATCAAAAATCAAATCATAACTGTTTAGAGCAGTTATCCAATGCGCTGCTTTTCTATGTGTCTGGGCTAAAGCAGTGTATTTTGAAATTAATGTACCAACATCGTGCCTAACATGGATTTTCCGACCATGTAGCCACATTTCCAAGCGCTTTAATGAGTAGGTTAGTGCCAACATGTCTAAATCGGTGGGTGTGTATCTTTTTTGGTAATCTTGAAGATTTTTATCCAAATACATGACGATTCGATTCACACCTTCAACCTTTTGATATAAAATTCCAGAGATTGAATTTTCGAGACATTCAGTATATAGGTAATAGTCTAAATTGTCAATAGGAGCATAAAGTTCGAAATCTTTACAATACTCATACTTCAATCTCTCAAACGCTTTTTCCTGTTCCTCTCCCCACTCAAATTTGACATTTTTATGGGTGAGTTTCATCATAGGAGCAATTATCTCATTATATTCAGGAATAAAACGTCTGTATAAATTAGTCAGTCCAACTAGAGCCAAAATTTCATTTTCGGTCTTCAAAACGAATTTACCATTTTTCTTGGAGTGCTTGGCCTCGAATTCTAAAAATTTCTCAATTTTCTTGTTTTGTTTTCCAATTTTACCCGGAGACAAAACGTAACCCAAGTGCTTAGTCTTGGCCTTGAACAATTCTGTTTTTTCAGCATTGAGCTTAATTCCATATTCTCTGCAAGCTTTTAGAACCTCAATAATATCCAAAACGTGTTCTTTGAAACCTTTATTCCTAACCAAAACGTCATCAACGTAGGCAGTGATAGATTCTCTATCAGGAATAATTCTGTTTACCATTTTGATAAACTCAGCAGATGAAATTTTCAACCCATATGGCAGCCTCTCAAATTGATAGACACGCCCCTCAATCTGAAAACCACAAAATTTTTTAGAATATTCGTCCAGACGGAGTTGCCAAAATCCGCTGACGAAATCAAAACTTGAGAAAAATTCGGCATCTCCATTTTTGGTAATTATTCGATCTAAAGTTGCTGACTCATTATAGTTGTTACCTAGCTTTGGGTTCAACCAAGTAGGATTCAAACAAATGCGCAAACTGCCATTTGCTTTCACTTTCACAACTATATTATTAATATATCGAGTGTCAGATGGAGTAATTGTACCTTCTCTCAACATCTTTTTAATCTCTCGATCAATTGCAGGCATCAACTTATTTGATGGCCTGTGGTTCGCACCCCTCCATTCCTCCTCATCGGCCATGTCGAAATGGACGGGTGGACCTGTGTAGCAGCCTGGAGATTTTGAAAAAACATCGGAAAATTCACTGAGTAGGTCATAAGCCCACTTTTTCCGCTTTTCACAAATTTTTCCTTGTTCAACGTATGATTTTAGGCCCTCATAGAGTTTTTTCAAAAATACCTCTGATGAGTCATCATATTCTGGAATATCGGCCAACCTATCATTCTTAGCATAGGTATGTTTTCTCATACGGTTAGGAATTTCATTGCCATACCTACCGGCAGGTCTTACATTATTTATTTTCAAAACTCCAGTATACTCTTCCTCAGACATGTAGGGAAGATAGACCTTCTCTGTTTCCCTCTTGGGCTTACAGTAGGCACATTTTTTACGAATTTTAGGTTCGATGCCCAATTCCAACATCGAAACCCTTCCCATAATGAATATCTGATTGCATTGGGGGATGAGATAAAAAGGTACATTTATCTCATGTTTGCCAAAATTCATTCTGACATTCAGCAAATTGTGCATCGTGCCTACAATTTGCTTGTCAGCTAATTCGATCTCAATCAAATGATCTAACTTTTTGAATTTGACATTTTCGGGAAACTTATCTAGTAGGTACCTAGCAGTTTCCAGAGCCATAACATTCGGTTCAGCACCGGTATCTAGTTGGGTAGGAATTACGACACCTTGAATTTCGGTAGGCACTACACAGGTTATCCCTTCTTGGTACCCAAATCTCTGAACGCTATCTCCCTCATCTTTCATAGGTGGATCCTTCTGGGCTCCTATAGAATTCAGAGTCTGAGTCTCAATTTGCTGGGGTCCTATCGCAGGCTTCACGACAGTATCCTTCCCTTCCAACTGGTTACCTATACTTTCCAAATTCGACTCTATTTTTCGGAAAAGCTCCTCAGGAGACCTCTTTTCCTCACGCATCCGTTTGATATCGTCTCTAATGAACTCAGGAATGACCGAGTCATCCTTTAGTTTCGATTCTGAACACCTAATCTGACGATCGATCCTACCAACGACATTGCCCTGCTCATCTACAACGTTTTCAGAAGAAGAGTTTTCAAAAACTCGAGTCACTCGCTCAGGCTCACCTTGAGGAGGACTACTCAGAGCTACTGAGTTAGAAAGCTTGTCAGAATGACAAGAGGAAACCTCATGAGGCCCAGTCACTCGCTCAGCACTTGCTTGAGGAGGACACCTCGACCCATTCAGGGGAGAAAAATTACCTATTTGGCAAGAAGGCACTTCATGAGGGGTAGCCCCACCCCCGACCTTAGCGTGGGAGGGACCTCTCGGAGCTACCGAGGACAAGAATTCATTGACTGAATTCAAAAGTTCTGAATAAACACGTTGTACAGGGAACCAGCGCTTGAAATATTTATTATAAAAATATTTCGACTTGATAGGTTTAATAAAATGATTCCTATCTTTTATATAAGTTGATCGACCTGTCTTTTTTGATATTTGTGTTTCAGCAAAAATGAGAGAAGGCGTGACGGCGACATGCACGTTGCCTAATTTCTCTAGACGATAGAAAGCACGACGGAAAGACCATAATCGGCTCACGGACACAGCAAAATTTTTCCGAGGAGGGAGGACCGGAGGGAAAACCATCACGATCTCTTCAGCTCCTTTTGCAAGCAACATACGAACAATTTCTTGCATTTTATCGGAAACATACGAATTAGGGAAGTTGGGACTGTTTAATTCCCTTTTTCCACAAGACAAAATTACTTTTGTAGATTTTAATTTTTCAGGTGCGAGTTTGTCATACAGCATGTTTAGCGAGATATTTTCCTTCAAGTATGGGACCTCACGGAGATTTTCCATGTTCGTATTTGGACTATTCCTGGCCAAATAATAATTAATCGAGTCACCTATAACCTGATATCCGCCTACTGTATAAAAATATTTGTCATTATCTATTGACTCGACACACTCGCACCTGCCTCCTCGTTTTTTGAAACGGACAAGCTATTAATTTGCTTAGAGGCAGATTTATCTTGATTTTTACCTTGACTAGGATTTTGCTGATTATTATTTACCGGATAAGCTATGGATTTGCGATTGTAGTACTCATTTTTCCCAGAATTTTGATTCGAATTGTCATTATAGTTCCTATTCCTATAATTTTTCCTATAACCTTCAGATTTCCTAGGATTACGATTTTCCTGATTATTTTGGCCATTATTATCTCGCCTATCGTTATTCTGATTATTATTACCCGAATTGTTATTTTTATTACGATTATTCCTGAATTTATTCGAATTTTGGGAATTCTGGTTGTTACCATTATTTCCATTATTCGAATTATTTCCGGAATTACCATTAACAACACTGGTTTTGTTCAACGATTTCGATTTTTTACCATAAATATCAGAAAATCTAGGGTCATCCTCAAAAGTGTTCATTAATTCCTCAAGCTTCGCTAAGAAACCCTCAGACGTGGTAATATCTTCCCACTTTAACTTATTCGACCACCATTCTGGTACCTTCCTACCTAAAGCAACAATAATTTCCGGTTCAGTCTTTTTATCCATCGATTTGATGGTACCTAGCCAAATATCAAGCTCATTAATCAGTTCTTTACCAGTGGTTACCTTATCTGACAAATCTAAATCCTGAAAATATGCCCATACTTCCTTCTTTCTTTGTTTTGACCAGAATTCTTTCACAAATTCCTCTCTAAACAATTCCCAATTCGCGTATTCATAAGAAGCATTTTTCCATCTCAAAGCAGGCTCGTACTTAATCGACTGCCTACACAAATTGATATAATCTTGTTCATTAGCATCCTCCTGGCTATCCATGAATCTCTCAAACAAATCCAAAAATCGCATAGCATGGTAATAATTATCCTTATTAAACTCAATGCCATTGTCTCTCAGAGTCTTGGCTGTTAATTCGTTTAATCTTACCGCGATTTTATTTGTACCGACACTAGGTTTATTCTCACATTGTAATAATCGTTCCTCAAGACTAGAAATTTTGTTTGTTAAATTTTCTATCTTTGTTCTAGAATTAAAAATTTCGTTCACATCGATTTCTTTGCCTGTACCTATATCTTTCAAAATCGTTTGAAGATTTTTTAATGTACTCTCAAGCACTTTATTTCTCTCAAATAATTTTTTAATATCAGTTTCGAAACTTTTGTTGGTGTTTTCCAAACCCTGATTAATTAATTTGAGTTCCTCATATTTTTCAGTCAAAGAATCGAATTTCGAAAGTATCCTAGAATCATTTTCCTGTAACCTATCAGTTTTCTGATTGGTACTATCTTTGAATTCTGACAATTTACTGTTTAAATCACGATCTAAAGTTACAATGCTCAGATTAAATTTTTCAGTACTTTTTTCCTGTAATTTTAAATCTTTTTTAATTCCCTCAATGTCTTTTCCATTTTTTAGAATAGCTTTCATGTGAAATTTAATTTCAGAACCAGTGAGATCTGCAAGATTATTGATATTTTCCATAGCACCTTTGAATTTGGATTCATCCTCATCAATTGCCTTAACATCTATCAATTTCTTGGAAAAAATTTTCTTTTTATACTCTTTGTATTCGGCAATTTGTTCAGGCGTAAATTTCTCTGCCATCTCCTTTTCTAAAGAGTTAAGCTGATTTTCGTTTGTCATTATGGTAAAAATTTCAAATAAATATTTGACTAATAAATCTGGTAAGACTGAATAATCTGATTCGATTACGACTCGACACTCAATTTTCGCTAAATTTTCGTCTCTCAAAATTTCCAAGGTCACTAAAATCAATTCGCTTCTGTTTTACAAAACCTACGTACCCTATCTCTTAAAAATACGTTTAAAAATTACGCGAGGTTAAAAATAAGTAGGTAAAACACGAATTTAACCCTAAAACGCACTTCAACGCGAAAATAGACGAAAACGAAAATTACAAATTACATAAAACGGATAACAATACCCAAATTTTACACAGTGTCGATGTCTCAAACGCTGACCACCTCCAGGGATCGTTGATTCGACGAATTTTCCTCTGGAAACTTTTGTAGCACAGCTTGAAAAGCTCTCGGGCGCCAATGAATTGGTGGTAAAAGATAGTTGATGGCTTGGTAGTTGAACTTTCGCCCTCACGTGAGTCGTGAGCTGGTTGGTGAGGTGACAGGCTTTCGCAAGACGAGGTGATCAATGGGATCCTGGGTCTACCTGTGAGTCTGGCTACCGCGGGCACAGAGTCAACGGTCACTTCACCGGACTTATTACACCAAATCAAATAGATTGCACTTGACGAGTCGCGAAGTAATAAGTTGGGTCACTCAGAGTGCACAACTTATTACAAAGAAAGAAATCTTGCACGGCGAAACGTTAACTGAATTTATTAGCACAACCGAGATTACGAAATATACATCACACGTTAACTAGAAGTATCAATAATAAACGCGATAACGCTCGATGTACACGAAGTACCTAGTATTTACATAAACGTAACGTATGAAGTACAATGATCGAATGAGCTCTCGCTCTCAGCTACTTCTAGTTGTCAGCTTCTGTGGAAGCATCCAGAAGTAGCAATCGAGAAGGGAAAGGGTAAACCCACGTAACTGCCGGTTTGATTTCATCATCTAGTCAGCTACTAGAAGAATCTAGTAGCGACTAGATGAGAGTAGAAAGATCGAGAGCTGCTGTATTCGGTACGTAGTATTACGTAAGCCCAGTACAAAGTCTTATCTAACAGATAAGAGCTTTGTACTCGCCGAATACAGCACAGGCTAATTTCGCCTGTAATTTCGTCAGAAAGGTGATCGCATGCTTGTATAGGTAGGTAAACCTATCTATCCAAGCATTTTGCGACCCCCAAGGGCGCAATTTCAGGGAGGTATTTCACCTACCGGTTCAAAATATTAATTTACAAAATTAAATATTTAAATATTAATTTACAAAATTAAATATTTAAATATTAATATTTGAAAATTTAATAACTAAATATTAATTTACAAAATTAAATATTTAAATATTAATATTTGAAAATTAGAAATTAAATATTAATATTTGAAAATTAAATAATTAAATATTAATTTACAAAATTAAATATTTAAATTTTAATATTTGAAAATTAGAAATTAAATATTAATATTTGAAAATTAAATAATTAAATATTAATTTATGAAAATTAAATAATTAAATATTAATTTACAAAATTAAATATTTAAATATTAATATTTGAAAATTAAATAACTAAATATTAATTTACAAAATTAAATATTAAAATATTAATATTTGAAAATTAGAAATTAAATATTAATATTTGAAAATTAAATAATTAAATATTACTTTTTGAAAATTAAATAATTAAATATTAATTTACAAAATTAAATATCTAAATATTAATATTTGAAAATTAAATAACTAAATATTAATTTACAAAATTAAATATTTAAATATTAATATTTGAAAATTAAATAATTAAATATTAATATTTGAAAATTAAATAATTAAATATTAATTTATGAAAATTAAATATTTAAATAATAATATTTGAAAATTAGAAATTAAATATTAATATTTGAAAATTAAATAACTAAATATTAATTTTTGAAAATTAAATAATTAAATATTAATTTTTGAAAATTAAATAATTAAATATTAATTTACAAAATTAAATATTTAAATATTAATTTACAAAATTAAATATTTAAATATTAATATTTGAAAATTAGAAATTAAATATTAATATTTGAAAATTAAATAATTAAATATTAATTTACAAAATTAAATATTTAAATATTAATATTTGAAAATTAAATAACTAAATATTATTTTACAAAATTAAATATTTAAATATTAATATTTGAAATTTAGAAATTGAATGTTAATAGTTGAAAATTAAATAACTAAATATTAATTTTTGAAAATTAAATAATTGAATATTAATTTTTGAAAATTAAATAATTAAATATTAATTTACAAAATTAAATATTTAAATATTAATTTACAAAATTAAATATATAAACATTAATATTTGAAAATTAAATAACTAAATATTAATTTACAAAATTAAATATTTAAATATTAATATTTGAAAATTAGAAATTAAATATTAATATTTGAAAATTAAATAATTAAATATTAATTTACAAAATTAAATATTTAAATTTTAATATTTGAAAATTAGAAATTAAATATTAATATTTGAAAATTAAATAATTAAATATTAATTTATGAAAATTAAATAATTAAATATTAATTTACAAAATTAAATATTTAAATATTAATATTTGAAAATTAAATAACTAAATATTAATTTACAAAATTAAATATTAAAATATTAATATTTGAAAATTAGAAATTAAATATTAATATTTGAAAATTAAATAATTAAATATTACTTTTTGAAAATTAAATAATTAAATATTAATTTACAAAATTAAATATCTAAATATTAATATTTGAAAATTAAATAACTAAATATTAATTTACAAAATTAAATATTTAAATATTAATATTTGAAAATTAAATAATTAAATATTAATATTTGAAAATTAAATAATTAAATATTAATTTATGAAAATTAAATATTTAAATAATAATATTTGAAAATTAGAAATTAAATATTAATATTTGAAAATTAAATAACTAAATATTAATTTTTGAAAATTAAATAATTAAATATTAATTTTTGAAAATTAAATAATTAAATATTAATTTACAAAATTAAATATTTAAATATTAATTTACAAAATTAAATATTTAAATATTAATATTTGAAAATTAGAAATTAAATATTAATATTTGAAAATTAAATAATTAAATATTAATTTTTGAAAATTAAATACCTATTAATTTACAAAATTAAATATTTAAATATTAATATTTGAAAATTAGAAATTAAATATTAATATTTGAAAATTAAATAATTAAATATTAATTTTTGAAAATTAAATAATTAAATATTAATTTACAAAATTAAATATTCAAATATTAATATTTAAAAATTAAATAATTAAATATTAAATTTTGAAAATTAAGTATATAAATAATAATTTTTGAAAATTAAATAATTAAATATTAATTTACAAAATTAAATATTTAAATATTAATATTTGAAAATTAAATAACTAAATATTAATTTACAAAATGGAATATTTAAATATTAATATTTGAAAATTAGAAATTAAATATTAATATTTGAAAATTAAATAATTAAATATTACTTTTTGAAAATTGAATAATTAAATATTAATTTACAAAATTAAATATCTAAATATTAATATTTGAAAATTAAATAACTAAATATTAATTTACAAAATTAAATATTTAAATATTAATATTTGAAAATTAGAAATTAAATATTAATATTTGAAAATTAAATAATTAAATATTACTTTTTGAAAATTAAATAATTAAATATTAATTTACAAAATTAAATATCTAAATATTAATATTTGAAAATTAAATAACTAAATATTAATTTACAAAATTAAATATTTAAATATTAATATTTGAAAATTAGAAATTAAATATTAATATTTGAAAATTAAATAATTAAATATCAATTTACAAAATTAAATATTTAAATATTAATATTTGAAAATTAAATAACTAAATATTAATTTACAAAATTAAATATTTAAATATTAATATTTGAAAATTAGAAATTGAATATTAATATTTGAAAATTAAATAATTAAATATTAATATTTGAAAATTAAATAATTAAATATTAATATTTGAAAATTAAATAATTAAATATTAATTTACAAAATTAAATATTCAAATATTAATATTTGAAAATTAGAAATTAAATATTAATATTTGAAAATTAAATAATTAAATATTGATTTATGAAAATTAAATAATTAAATATTAATTTACAAAATTAGACATTTATATATTAATATTTGAAAGTTAAATAACTAAATATTAATTTACAAAATGGAATATTTAAATATTAATATTTGAAAATTAGAAATTAAATATTAATATTTGAAAATTAAATAACTAAATATTAATTTTTGAAAATTAAATAATTGAATATTAATTTTTGAAAATTAAATAATTAAATATTAATTTACAAAATTAAATATTTAAATATTAATTTACAAAATTAAATATTTAAATATTAATATTTGAAAATTAAATAACTAAATATTAATTTACAAAATTAAATATTTAAATATTAATATTTGAAAATTAGAAATTAAATATTAATATTTGAAAATTAAATAATTAAATATTAATTTACAAAATTAAATATTAAAATTTAAATATTTGAAAATTAGAAATTAAATATTAATATTTGAAAAATAAATAATTAAATATTAATTTATTAAAATTAAAAAATTAATTATTAATTTACAAAATTAAATATTTAAATATTAATATTTGAAAATTAAATAACTAAATATTAATTTACAAAATTAAATATTAAAATATTAATATTTGAAAATTATAAATTAAATATTAATATTTGAAAATTAAATAATTAAATATTACTTTTTGAAAATTAAATAATTAAATATTAATTTACAAAATTAAATATCTAAATATTAATATTTGAAAATTAAATAACTAAATATTAATTTACAAAATTAAATATTTAAATATTAATATTTGAAAATTAAATAATTAAATATTAATATTTGAAAATTAAATAATTAAATATTAATTTATGAAAATTAAATATTTAAATAATAATATTTGAAAATTAGAAATTAAATATTAATATTTGAAAATTAAATAACTAAATATTAATTTTTGAAAATTAAATAATTAAATATTAATTTTTGAAAATTAAATAATTAAATATTAATTTACAAAATTAAATATTTAAATATTAATTTACAAAATTAAATATTTAAATATTAATATTTGAAAATTAGAAATTAAATATTAATATTTGAAAATTAAATAATTAAATATTAATTTTTGAAAATTAAATACCTATTAATTTACAAAATTAAATATTTAAATATTAATATTTGAAAATTAGAAATTAAATATTAATATTTGAAAATTAAATAATTAAATATTAATTTTTGAAAATTAAATAATTAAATATTAATTTTTGAAAATTAAATAATTAAATATTAATTTACAAAATTAAATATTCAAATATTAATATTTAAAAATTAAATAATTAAATATTAAATTTTGAAAATTAAGTATATAAATAATAATTTTTGAAAATTAAATAATTAAATATTAATTTACAAAATTAAATATTTAAATATTAATATTTGAAAATTAAATAACTAAATATTAATTTACAAAATGGAATATTTAAATATTAATATTTGAAAATTAGAAATTAAATATTAATATTTGAAAACTAAATAACTAAAGATTACTTTTTGACAAGTGAATAAGTAAATATTAATTTACACAATTAAATATCTAAATAATAATATTTGAAAATTAAATAACTACATATTAATTTACAAAATTAAATATTTAAATATTAATATTTGAAAATTAGAAATTAAATATTAATATTTGAAAATTAAATAATTAAATATTACTTTTTGAAAATTAAATAATTAAATATTAATTTACAAAATTAAATATCTAAATATTAATATTTGAAAATTAACTAACTAAATATTAATTTACAAAATTAAATATTTAAATATTAATATTTGAAAATTAGAAATTAAATATTAATATTTGAAAATTACTAATTAAATATCAATTTACAAAATTAAATATTTAAATATTAATATTTGAAAATTAAATAACTAAATATTAATTTACAAAATTAAATATTTAAATATTAATATTTGAAAATTAGAAATTGAATATTAATATTTGAAAATTAAATAATTAAATATTAATATTTGAAAATTAAATAATTAAATATTAATATTTGAAAATTAAATAATTAAATATTAATTTACAAAATTAAATATTCAAATATTAATATTTGAAAATTAGAAATTAAATATTAATATTTGAAAATTAAATAATTAAATATTGATTTATGAAAATTAAATAATTAAATATTAATTTACAAAATTAGACATTTATATATTAATATTTGAAAGTTAAATAACTAAATATTAATTTACAAAATGGAATATTTAAATATTAATATTTGAAAATTAGAAATTAAATATTAATATTTGAAAATTAAGTAATTAAATATTAATTTTTGAAAATTAAATAATTAAATATCAATTTACAAAATTAAATATTTAAATAATAATATTTGAAAATTAGAAATTAAATATTAATATTTGAAAATTAACTAACTAAAGATTAATTTTTGAAAATTAAATAATTGAATATTAATTTTTGAAAATTGAATAATTAAATATTAATTTACAAAATTAAATATTTAAATATTAATTTACAAAATTAAATATTTAAATATTAATATTTGAAAATTAAATAACTAAATATTAATATTTGAAAATTAAATAATTAAATATTAATATTTGAAAATTAGAAATTAAGTATTAATATTTGAAAATTAAATAATTAAATATTAATTTACAAAATTAAATATTTAAATATTAATATTTGAAAATTAGAAATTAAATATTAATATTTGAAAATTAAATAATTAAATATTAATTTATGAAAATTAAATATTTAAATATTAATATTTGAAAATTAAATAACTAAATATTAATTTACAAAATGGAATATTTAAATATTAATATTTGAAAATTAGAAATTAAACATTAATATTTGAAAATTAAATAATTAAATATTACTTTTTGAAAATTGAATAATTAAATATTAATTTACAAAATTAAATATCTTAATATTAATATTTGAAAATTAAATAACTAAATATTAATTTACAAAAATAAATATTTAAATATTAATAGTTGAAAATTAGAAATTAAATATAAAAATTTGAAAATTAAATAATTAAATATTAATTTTTGAAAAATAAATAATTAAATATTAATTTTTTAAAATTAAATAATTAAATATTAATTTACAAAATTAAATATTTAAATATTAATATTTGAAAATTAGAAATTAAATATTAATATTTGAAAATTAAATAACTAAATATTAATATTTGAAAATTAAATAATTAAATATTAATTTTTGAAAATTAAATAATTAAATATTAATTTACAAAATTAAATATTCAAATATTAATATTTAAAAATTAAATAATTAAATATTAAATTTTGAAAATTAAGTATATAAATAATAATTTTTGAAAATTAAATAATTAAATATTAATTTACAAAATTAAATATTTAAATATTAATTTACAAAATTAAATATTTAAATATTAATATTTGAAAATTAAATAACTAAATATTAATTTACAAAATTAAATATTTAAATATTAATATTTGAAAATTAGAAATTAAGTATTAATATTTGAAAATTAAATAATTAAATATTAATTTACAAAATTAAATATTTAAATATTAATATTTGAAAATTAAATAACTAAATATTAATTTACAAAATTAAATATTTAAATATTAATATTTGAAAATTAGAAATTGACTGTTAATATTTGAAAATTAAATAATTAAATATTAATATTTGAAAATTAAATAACTAAATATTAATTTACAAAATTAAATATTTAAATATTAATATTTGAAAATTAGAAATTAAATATGAATATTTGAAAATTGAATAATTAAATATTACTTTTTGAAAATTAAATAATTAAATATTAATTTACAAAATTAAATATCTAAATATTAATATTTGAAAATTAAATAACTAAATATTAATTTACAAAATTAAATATTTAAATATTAATATTTGAAAATTAGAAATTAAATATTAATATTTGAAAATTAAATAATTAAATATCAATTTACAAAATTAAATATTTAAATATTAATATTTGAAAATTAAATAACTAAATATTAATTTACAAAATTAAATATTTAAATATTAATATTTGAAAATTAGAAATTGAATATTAATATTTGAAAATTAAATAATTAAATATTAATATTTGAAAATTAAATAATTAAATATTAATATTTGAAAATTAAATAATTAAATATTAATTTACAAAATTAAATATTTAAATATTAATTTACAAAATTAAATATTTAAATATTAATATTTGAAAATTAAATAACTAAATATTAATTTACAAAATTAAATATTTAAATATTAATATTTGAAAATTAGAAATTAAATATTAATATTTGAAAATTAAATAATTAAATATTAATTTATGAAAATTAAATAATTAAATATTAATTTACAAAATTAAATATTTAAATATTAATATTTGAAAATTAACTAACTCAATATTAACGTACAAAATTAAATATTCAAAGATTCATATTTGAAAATTATAAATTAAAGATTAATATTTGTAAATTAAATAATTAAATATTACTTTTTGAAAATTAAATAATTAAATATTAATTTACAAAATTAAATATCTAAATATTAATATTTGAAAATTAAATAACTAAATATTAATTTACAAAATTAAATATTTAAATATTAATATTTGAAAATTAAATAATTAAATATTAATATTTGAAAATTAAATAATTAAATATTAATTTATGAAAATTAAATATTTAAATAATAATATTTGAAAATTAGAAATTAAATATTAATATTTGAAAATTAAATAACTAAATATTAATTTTTGAAAATTAAATAATTAAATATTAATTTTTGAAAATTAAATAATTAAATATTAATTTACAAAATTAAATATTTAAATATTAATTTACAAAATTAAATATTTAAATATTAATATTTGAAAATTAGAAATTAAATATTAATATTTGAAAATTAAATAATTAAATATTAATTTTTGAAAATTAAATACCTATTAATTTACAAAATTAAATAATTAAATATTAATAAATGAAAATTAGAAATTAAGAATTGATATAACAAAATTAAATAAATAAATATTAATTTTTTAAAATTAAATACCTATGAATTTACAAAATTAAATATTCAAATATTAATATTTAAAAATTAAATTATTAAATATTATTTTTTGAAAATTAAGTTTATAAATAATAATTTTTGACTTTTAATTAATTAATTATTAATTTACTAATTTAAATATTTAAATATTAATATTTGAAAATTAAATAACTAAATATTAATTTACAAAATTAAATATTTAAATATTAATATTTGAAAATTAGAAATTGACTGTTAATATTTGAAAATTAAATAATTAAATATTAATATTTGAAAATTAAATAATTAAATATTAATTTACAAAATTAAATATTTAAATATTAATATTTGAAAATTAGAAATTAAATATTAATATTTGAAAATTAAATAATTAAATATTAATTTATGAAAATTAAATAATTAAATATTAGTTTACAAAATTAAATATTTAAATATTAATATTTGAAAATTAAATAACTAAATATTAATTTACAAAATGGAATATTTAAATATTAATATTTGAAAATTAGAAATTAAATATTAATATTTGAAAATTAAATAATTAAATATTACTTTTTGACAATTGAATAATTAAATATTAATTTACAAAATTAAATATTTAAATATTAATATTTGAAAATTAAATAACTAAATATTAATTTACAAAATTAAATATTTAAATATTAATATTTGAAAATTAGAAATTAAATATTAATATTTGAAAATTAAATAATTAAATATTACCTTTTGAAAATTAAATAATTACATATTAATTTACAAAATTAAAGATCTAAATCTTAATATTTGAAAATGAAATAACTACCGAGTAATTTACAAAATTAAATATTTAAATATTAATATTTGAAAATTAAATAATTATATATTAATATTTGAAAATTAAATAATTAAATATTAATTTTTGAAAATTAAATATTTAAATAATAATATTTGAAAATTAGAAATTAAATATTAATATTTGAAAATTAAATAACTAAATATAAATATTTGAAAATTAAATAATTAAATATTAATTTTTGACAATTAAATAATTAAATATTAATTTACAAAATTAAATATTTAAATATTAATTTACAAAATTAAATATTTAAATATTAATATTTGAAAATTAGAAATTAAATATTAATATTTGAAAATTAAATAATTAAATATTAATTTTTGAAAATTAAATACCTATTAATTTACAAAATTAAATATTTAAATATTAATATTTGAAAATTAGAAATTAAATATTAATATTTGAAAATTAAATAATTAAATATTAATTTTTGAAAATTAAATAATTAAATATTAATTTACAAAATTAAATATTCAAATATTAATATTTAAAAATTAAATAATTAAATATTAAATTTTGAAAATTAAGTATATAAATAATAATTTTTGAAAATTAAATAATTAAATATTAATTTACAAAATTAAATATTTAAATATTAATATTTGAAAATTAATTAACAAAATATTAATTTACAAAATTAAATATTTAAATATTAATATTTGAAAATTAGAAATTGACTGTTAATATTTGAAAATTAAATAATTAAATATTAATATTTGAAAATTAAATAATTAAATATTAATTTACAAAATTAAATATTTAAATATTAATATTTGAAAATTAGAAATTAAATATTAATATTTGAAAATTAAATAATTAAATATTAATTTATGAAAATTAAATATTTAAATAATAATATTTGAAAATTAGAAATTAAATATTAATATTTGAAAATTAAATAACTAAATATTAATTTACAAAATTAAATATTTAAATATTAATATTTGAAAATTAAATAATTAAATATTAATATTTGAAAATTAAATAATTAAATATTAATTTATGAAAATTAAATATTTAAATAATAATATTTGAAAATTAGAAATTAAATATTAATATTTGAAAATTAAATAACTAAATATTAATTTTTGAAAATTAAATAATTAAATTCTAATTTTTGAAAATTAAATACTTAATTAAATATTATTTTACAAAATTAAATATTTAAATATTAATTTAAAAAATTAAATATTTAAATATTAATAATTTTAAATTAGAAAATAAATATTAATATTTGAAAATTAAATAATTAAATATTAATTTTTGAAAATTAAATACCTATTAATTTACAAAATTAAATATTTAAATATTAATATTTGAAAATTAGAAATTAAATATTAATATTTGAAAATTAAGTAATTAAATATTAATTTTTGAAAATTAAATAATTAAATATTAATTTACAAAATTAAATATTCAAATATTAATATTTAAAAATTAAATAATTAAATATTAAATTTTGAAAATTAAGTATATAAATAATAATTTTTGAAAATTAAATAATTAAATATTAATTTACAAAATTAAATATTTAAATATTAATATTTGAAAATTAAATAACTAAATATTAATTTACAAAATGGAATATTTAAATATTAATATTTGAAAATTAGAAATTGACTGTTAATATTTGAAAATTAAATAATTAAATATTAATATTTGAAAATTAAATAATTAAATATTAATTTACAAAATTAAATATTTAAATATTAATATTTGAAAATTAGAAATTAAATATTAATATTTGAAAATTAAATAATTAAATATTAATTTATGAAAATTAAATAATTAAATATTAGTTTACAAAATTAAATATTTAAATATTAATATTTGAAAATTAAATAACTACATATTAATTTACAAAATGGAATATTTAAATATTAATATTTGAAAATTAGAAATTAAATATTAATATTTGAAAATTAAATAACTAAATATTAATTTTTGAAAATTAAATAATTGAATATTAATTTTTGAAAATTAAATAATTAAATATTAATTTACAAAATTAAATATTTAAATATTAATTTACAAAATTAAATATTTAAATATTAATATTTGAAAATTAAATAACTAAATATTAATTTACAAAATTAAATATTTAAATATTAATATTTGAAAATTAGAAATTAAATATTAATATTTGAAAATTAAATAATTAAATATTAATTTATGAAAATTAAATAATTAAATATTAATTTACAAAATTAAATATTTAAATATTAATATTTGAAAATTAAATAACTAAATATTAATTTACAAAATTAAATATCTAAATATTAATATTTGAAAATTAAATAACTAACTCTTAATTTACAAAATTAAATATTTAAATATTAATATTTGAAAATTAAATAATTAAATATTAATATTTGAAAATTAAATAATTAAATATTAATTTATGAAAATTAAATATTTAAATAATAATATTTGAAAATTAGAAATTAAATATTAATATTTGAAAATTAAATAACTAAATATTAATTTTTGAAAATTAAATAATTAAATATTAATTTTTGAAAATTAAATAATTAAATATTAATTTACAAAATTAAATAATTAAATATTAATTTACCAAATTAAATATTTAAATATTAATATTTGAAAATTAGAAATTAAATATTAATATTTGAAAATTAAATAATTAAATATTAATTTTTGAAAATTAAATACCTATTAATTTACAAAATTAAATATTTAAATATTAATATTTGAAAATTAGAAATTAAATATTAATATTTGAAAATTAAATAATTAAATATTAATTTTTGAAAATTAAATAATTAAATATTAATTTAGAAAATTAAATATTCAAATATTAATATTTAAAAATTAAATAATTAAATATTAAATTTTGAAAATTAAGTATATAAATAATAATTTTTGAAAATTAAATAATTAAATATTAATTTACATAATTAAATATTTAATTATTAATATTTGAAAATTATGTAACTAATTATTAATTTACAAAATTAAATATTTAAATATTAATATTTGAAAATTAGAAATTGACTGTTAATATTTGAAAATTAAATAATTAAATATTAATATTTGAAAATTAAATAATTAAATATTAATTTACAAAATTAAATATTTAAATATTAATATTTGAAAATTAGAAATTAAATATTAATATTTGAAAATTAAATAATTAAATATTAATTTATGAAAATTAAATATTTAAATAATAATATTTGAAAATTAGAAATTAAATATTAATATTTGAAAATTAAATAACTAAATATTAATTTTTGAAAATTAAATAATTAAATATTAATTTTTGAAAATTAAATAATTAAATATTAATTTACAAAATTAAATATTTAAATATTAATTTACAAAATAAAATATTTAAATATTAATATATGAAAATTAGAAATTAAATATTAATATTTGAAAATTAAATAATTAAATATTAATTTTTGAAAATTAAATACCTATTAATTTACAAAATTAAATATTTAAATATTAATATTTGAAAATTAGAAATTAAATATTAATATTTGAAAATTAAATAATTAAATATTAATTTTTGAAAATTAAATAATTAAATATTAATTTACAAAATTAAATATTCAAATATTAATATTTAAAAATTAAATAATTAAATATTAAATTTTGAAAATTAAATATATAAATAATAATTTTTGAAAATTAAATAATTAAATATTAATTTACAAAATTAAATATTTAAATATTAATATTTGAAAATTAAATAACTAAATATTAATTTACAAAATTAAATATTTAAATATTAATATTTGAAAATTAGAAATTGACTGTTAATATTTGAAAATTAAATAATTAAATATTAATATTTGAAAATTAAATAATTAAATATTAATATTTGAAAATTAAATAATTAAATATTAATTTACAAAATTAAATATTTAAATATTAATATTTGAAAATTAGAAATTAAATATTAATATTTGAAAATTAAATAATTAAATATTAATTTACAAAATTAAATATTTAAATATTAATATTTGAAAATTAGAAATTAAATATTAATATTTGAAAATTAAATAATTAAATATTAATTTATGAAAATTAAATAATTAAATATTAATTTTCAAAATTAAATATTTAAATATTAATATTTGAAAATTAAATAACTAAATATTAATTTACAAAATTAAATATTTAAATATTAATATTTGAAAATTAGAAATTGACTGTTAATATTTGAAAATTAAATAATTAAATATTAATATTTGAAAATTAAATAATTAAATATTAATTTACAAAATTAAATATTTAAATATTAATATTAGAAAATTATAAATTAAATATTAATATTTGAAAATTAAATAATTAAATATTAATTTTTGAAAATTAAATATTTAAATAATAATATTTGAAAATTAGAAATTAAATATTAATATTTGAAAATTAAATAACTAAATATTAATTTTTGAAAATTAAATAATTGAATATTAATTTTTGAAAATTAAATAATTAAATATTAATTTACAAAATTAAATATTTAAATATTAATTTACAAAATTAAATATTTAAATATTAATATTTGAAAATTAGAAATTAAATATTAATATTTGAAAATTAAATAATTAAATATTAATTTTTGAAAATTAAATACCTATTAATTTACAAAATTAAATATTTAAATATTAATATTTGAAAATTAGACATTAAATATTAATATTTGAAAATTAAATAATTAAATATTAATTTTTGAAAATTAAATAATTAAATATTAATTTACAAAATTAAATATTCAAATATTAATATTTAAAAATTAAATAATTAAATATTAAATTTTGAAAATTAAGTATATAAATAATAATTTTTGAAAATTAAATAATTAAATATTAATTTACAAAATTAAATATTTAAATATTAATATTTGAAAATTAAATAACTAAATATTAATTTACAAAATTAAATATTTAAATATTAATATTTGAAAATTAGAAATTGACTGTTAATATTTGAAAATTAAATAATTAAATATTAATATTTGAAAATTAAATAATTAAATATTAATTTACAAAATTAAATATTTAAATATTAATATTTGAAAATTAGAAATTAAATATTAATATTTGAAAATTAAATAATTAAATATTAATTTATGAAAATTAAATAATTAAATATTAGTTTACAAAATTAAATATTTAAATATTAATATTTGAAAATTAAATAACTAAATATTAATTTACAAAATGGAATATTTAAATATTAATATTTGAAAATTAGAAATTAAATATTAATATTTGAAAATTAAATAATTAAATATTACTTTTTGAAAATTGAATAATTAAATATTAATTTACAAAATTAAATATCTAAATATTAATATTTGAAAATTAAATAACTAAATATTAATTTACAAAATTAAATATTTAAATATTAATATTTGAAAATTAGAAATTAAATATTAATATTTGAAAATTAAATAATTAAATATCAATTTACAAAATTAAATATTTAAATATTAATATTTGAAAATTAAATAACTAAATATTAATTTACAAAATTAAATATTTAAATATTAATATTTGAAAATTAGAAATTGAATATTAATATTTGAAAATTAAATAATTAAATATTAATATTTGAAAATTAAATAATTAAATATTAATATTTGAAAATTAAATAATTAAATATTAATATTTGAAAATTAAATAATTAAATATTAATTTACAAAATTAAATATTCAAATATTAATATTTGAAAAGTAGAAATTAAATATTAATATTTGAAAATTAAATAATTAAATATTGATGTATGAACATTAAATATTTAAAAATTAATTTACAAATTTAGACAGTTATATATTATTATTTGAAAGTTAAATAACTAAATATTAATTTACAAAATGGAATATTTAAATATTAATATTTGAAAATTAGAAATTAAATATTAATATTTGAAAATTAAGTAATTAAATATTAATTTTTGAAAATTAAATAATTAAATATCAATTTACAAAATTAAATATTTAAATAATAATATTTGAAAATTAGAAATTAAATATTAATATTTGAAAATTAAATAACTAAATATTAATTTTTGAAAATTAAATAATTGAATATTAATTTTTGAAAATTAAATAATTAAATATTAATTTACAAAATTAAATATTTAAATATTAATATTTGAAAATTAAATAACTAAATATTAATTTACAAAATTAAATATTTAAATATTAATATTTGAAAATTAGAAATTAAGTATTAATATTTGAAAATTAAATAATTAAATATTAATTTACAAAATTAAATATTTAAATATTAATATTTGAAAATTAGAAATTAAATATTAATATTTGAAAATTAAATAATTAAATATTAATTTATGAAAATTAAATAATTAAATATTAATTTTCAAAATTAAATATCTTAATATTAATATTTGAAAATTAAATAACTAAATATTAATTTACAAAAATAAATATTTAAATATTAATATTTGAAAATTAGAAATTAAATATTAATATTTGAAAATTAAATAATTAAATATTAATTTTTGAAAATTAAATAATTAAATATTAATTTTTGAAAATTAAATAATTAAATATTAATTTACAAAATTAAATATTTAAATATTAATATTTGAAAATTAGAAATTAAATATTAATATTTGAAAATTAAATAACTAAATATTAATATTTGAAAATTAAATAATTAAATATTAATTTTTGAAAATTAAATAATTAAATATTAAATTTTGAAAATTAAGTATATAAATAATAATTTTTGAAAATTAAATAATTAAATATTAATTTACAAAATTAAATATTTAAATATTAATATTTGAAAATTAAATAACTAAATATTAATTTACAAAATTAAATATTTAAATATTAATATTTGAAAATTAGAAATTGACTGTTAATATTTGAAAATTAAATAATTAAATATTAATATTTGAAAATTAAATAATTAAATATTAATTTACAAAATTAAATATTTAAATATTAATATTTGAAAATTAGAAATTAAATATTAATATTTGAAAATTAAATAATTAAATATTAATTTACAAAATTAAATATTTAAATATTAATATTTGAAAATTAGAAATTAAATATTAATATTTGAAAATTAAATAATTAAATATTAATTAATGAAAATTAAATAATTAAATATTAATTTTAAAAATTAAATATATAAATATTAATATTTGAAAATTAAATAACTAAATATTAATTTACAAAATTAAATATTTAAATATTAATATTTGAAAATTAGAAATTGACTGTTAATATTTGAAAATTAAATAATTAAATATTAATATTTGAAAATTAAATAATTAAATATTAATTTACAAAATTAAATATTTAAATATTAATATTTGAAAATTAGAAATTAAATATTAATATTTGAAAATTAAATAATTAAATATTAATTTATGAAAATTAAATATTTAAATAATAATATTTGAAAATTAGAAATTAAATATTAATATTTGAAACTTAAATAACTACATATTAATTTTTGAAAATTAAATAATTAAATATTAATTTTTGAAAATTAAATAATTAAATATTAATTTACAAAATTAAATATTTAAATATTAATTTACAAAATTAAATATTTAAATATTAATATTTGAAAATTAGAAATTAAATATTAATATTTGAAAATTAAATAATTAAATATTAATTTTTGAAAATTCAATACCTATTATTTTACAAAATTATATATTTAATTATTAATATTTGAATATTAGAAATTAAATATTAATATTTGAAAATTAAATAATTAACTATTAATTTTTGAAAATTAAATAGGTAAATTTTAATTTACAAAATTAAATATTCAAATATTAATATTTAATACTTATTTAATTAAATATTTAATTTTGAAAGTTATGTATATAAATAGTAATTTTTGAAAATTAAATAATTAAATATTAATTTACAAAATTAAATATTTAATTATTAATTTTCAAAATTAAATAACTAAATATTAATTTACAAAATTAAATATTTGAATATTAATATTTGAAAATTAGAAATTGACTGTTAATATTTGAAAATTAAATAATTAAATATTAATATTTGAAAATTAAATAATTAAATATTAATTTACAAAATTAAATATTTAAATATTAATATTTGAAAATTAGAAATTAAATATTAATATTTGAAAATTAAATAATTAAATATTAATTTATGAAAATTAAATAATTAAATATTAGTTTACAAAATTAAATATTTAAATATTAATATTTGAAAATTAAATAACTAAATATTAATTTACAAAATGGAATATTTAAATATTAATATTTGAAAATTAGAAATTAAATATTAATATTTGAAAATTAAATAATTAAATATTACTTTTTGAAAATTGAATAATTAAATATTAATTTACAAAATTAAATATCTAAATATTAATATTTGAAAATTAAATAACTAAATATTAATTTACAAAATTAAATATTTAAATATTAATATTTGAAAATTAGAAATTAAATATTAATATTTGAAAATTAAATAATTAAATATCAATTTACAAAATTAAATATTTAAATATTAATATTTGAAAATTAAATAACTAAATATTAATTTACAAAATTAAATATTTAAATATTAATATTTGAAAATTAGAAATTGAATATTAATATTTGAAAATTAAATAATTAAATATTAATATTTGAAAATTAAATAATTAAATATTAATATTTGAAAATTAAATAATTAAATATTAATATTTGAAAATTAAATAATTAAATATTAATTTACAAAATTAAATATTCAAATATTAATATTTGAAAATTAGAAATTAAATATTAATATTTGAAAATTAAATAATTAAATATTGATTTATGAAAATTAAATAATTAAATATTAATTTACAAAATTAGACATTTATATATTAATATTTGAAAGTTAACTAACTAACTATTAATTTACAAAATGGAATATTTAAATATTAATATTTGAAAATTAGAAATTAAATATTAATATTTGAAAATTAAGTAATTAAATATTAATTTTTGAAAATTAAATAATTAAATATCAATTTACAAAATTAAATATTTAAATAATAATATTTGAAAATTAGAAATTAAATATTAATATTTGAAAATTAAATAACTAAATATTAATTTTTGAAAATTAAATAATTGAATATTAATTTTTGAAAATTAAATAATTAAATATTAATTTAAAAAATTAAATATTTAAATATTAATATTTGAAAATTAAATAACTAAATATTAATTTTCAAAATTAAATATTTAAATATTAATATTTGAAAATTAGAAATTAAGTATTAATATTTGAAAATTAAATAATTAAATATTAATTGACAAAATTAAATATTTAAATATTAATATTTGAAAATTAGATATTAAATATTAATATTTGAAAATTAAATAATTAAATATTAATTTATGAAAATTAAATAATTAAATATTAATTTTCAAAATTAAATATCTTAATATTAATATTTGAAAATTAAATAACTAAATATTAATTTACAAAAATAAATATTTAAATATTAATATTTGAAAAGTCGAAATTAAATATTAATATTTGAAAATTATATTATTAAATATTAATTTTTGAAAATTAAATAATTAAATATTAATTTTTGAAAATTAAATAATTAAATATTAATTTACAAAATTAAATATTTAAATATTAATATTTGAAAATTAGAAATTAAATATTAATATTTGAAAATTAAATAACTAAATATTAATATTTGAAAATTAAATAATTAAATATTAATTTTTGAAAATTAAATAATTAAATATTAATTTACAAAATTAAATATTCAAATATTAATATTTAAAAATTAAATAATTAAATATTAAATTTTGAAAATTAAGTATATAAATAATAATTTTTGAAAATTAAATAATTAAATATTAATTTACAAAATTAAATATTTAAATATTAATTTACAAAATTAAATATTTAAATATTAATATTTGAAAATTAAATAACTAAATATTAATTTACAAAATTAAATATTTAAATATTAATATTTGAAAATTAGAAATTAAGTATTAATATTTGAAAATTAGAAATTAAATATTAATATTTGAAAATTAAATAATTAAATATTGATTTATGAAAATTAAATAATTAAATATTAATTTACAAAATTAGACATTTATATATTAATATTTGAAAGTTAAATAACTAAATATTAATTTACAAAATGGAATATTTAAATATTAATATTTGAAAATTAGAAATTAAATATTAATATTTGAAAATTAAGTAATTAAATATTAATTTTTGAAAATTAAATAATTAAATATCAATTTACAAAATTAAATATTTAAATAATAATATTTGAAAATTAGAAATTAAATATTAATATTTGAAAATTAAATAACTAAATATTAATTTTTGAAAATTAAATAATTGAATATTAATTTTTGAAAATTAAATAATTAAATATTAATTTACAAAATTAAATATTTAAATATTAATTTACAAAATTAAATATTTAAATATTAATATTTCAAAATTAAATAACTAAATATTAATTTACAAAATTAAATATTTAAATATTAATATTTGAAAATTAGAAATTAAGTATTAATATTTGAAAATTAAATAATTAAATATTAATTTACAAAATTAAATATTTAAATATTAATATTTGAAAATTAGAAATTAAATATTAATATTTGAAAATTAAATAACTAAATATTAATTTTTGAAAATTAAATAATTAAATATTAATTTTTGAAAATTAAATAATTAAATATTATTTTACAAAATTAAATATTTAAATATTAATTTACAAAATTAAATATTTAAATATTAATATTTGAAAATTAAATAACTAAATATTAATTTACAAAATTAAATATTTAAATATTAATATAAAAAAATAAATAATTAAATATTAATATTTGAAAATAAAATAACTAAATATAAATTTACAAAATTAAATATTTAAATTTTAATATTTGAAAATTAGAAATTAAATATTAATATTTGAAAATTAAATAATTAAATATTAATTTAGGAAAATTAAATAATAAATTATAAGTTTACAAAATTAAAAATTTAATAATTAATAGTTGAAATTTATTTAAGTAAATATTATTTTACAAAATTAAATATTTAAATATTAATATTTGAAAATTAGAAATTAAATATTAATATTTGAAAATTAAATACTTAAATATTACTTTTTGAAAATTAATTAATTAAATATTAATTTACAAAATTAAATATCTAAATATTAATATTTGAAAATTAAATAACTAAATATTAATTTACAAAATTAAATATTTAAATATTAATTTACAAAATTAAATATTTAAATATTAATATTTGAAAATTAAATAACTAAATATTAATTTACAAAATTAAATATTTAAATATTAATATTTGAAAATTAGAAATTAAGTATTAATATTTGAAAATTAAATAATTAAATATTAATTTACAAAATTAAATATTTAAATATTAATATTTGAAAATTAGAAATTAAATATTAATATTTGAAAATTAAATAATTAAATATTAATTTATGAAAATTAAATAATTAAATATTAATTTTCAAAATTAAATATTTAAATATTAATATTTGAAGATTAAATAACTAAATATTAATTTACAAAATGGAATATTTAAATATTAATATTTGAAAATTAGAAATTGAATATTAATATTTGAAAATTAAATAATTAAATATTATTTTTTGAAAATTAAATAATTAAATATTAATTTACAAAATTAAATATCTTAATATTAATATTTGAAAATTAAATAACTAAATATTAATTTACAAAATTAAATATTTAAATATTAATATTTGAAAATTAGAAATTAAGTATTAATATTTGAAAATTAAATAATTAAATATTAATTTATGAAAATTAAATAATTAAATATTAATTTTTGAAAATTAAATAATTAAATATTAATTTACAAAATTAAATATTTAAATATTAATATTTGAAAATTAGAAATTAAATATTAATATTTGAAAATTAAATAACTAAATATTAATATTTGAAAATTAAATAATTAAATATTAATTTTTGAAAATTAAATAATTAAATATTAATTTACAAAATTAAATATTCAAAGATTAATATTTAAAAATTAAATAATTAAATATTAAATTTTGAAAATTAAGTAATTAAATAATAATTTTTGAAAATTAAATAATTAAATATTAATTTACAAAATTAAATATTTAAATATTAATATTTGAAAATTAAATAACTAAATATTAATTTACAAAATTAAATATTTAAATATTAATATTTGAAAATTAGAAATTAAGTATTAATATTTGAAAATTAAATAATTAAATATTAATTTACAAAATTAAATATTTAAATATTAATATTTGAAAATTAAATAACTAAATATTAATTTACAAAATTAAATATTTAAATAATAATATTTGAAAATTAGAAATTAAATATTAATATTTGAAAATTAAATAACTAAATATTAATTTTTGAAAATTAAATAATTAAATATTAAATTTTGAAAATTAAGTAATTAAATAATAATTTTTGAAAATTAAATAATTAAATATTAATTTACAAAATTAAATATTTAAATATTAATATTAGAAAATTAAATAACAAAATATTAATTTACAAAATTAAATATTTAAATATTAATATTTGAAAATTAGAAATTGAATGTTAATATTTGAAAATTAAATATTTAAATATTAATATTTGAAAATTAAATAATTAAATATTAATTTACAAAATTTAATATTTAAATATTAATCTTTGAAAATTAGAAATTAAATATTAATATTTGAAAATTAATTAATTAAATATTAATTTATGAAAATTAAATAATTAAATATTAATTTTTGAAAATTAAATAATTAAATATTAATTTACAAAATTAAATATTTAAATAATAATATTTGAAAATTAGAAATTAAATATTAATATTTGAAAATTAAATAACTAAATATTAATTTTTGAAAATTAAATAATTGAATATTAATTTTTGAAAATTAAATAATTAAATATTATTTTACAAAATTAAATATTTAAATATTATTTTACAAAATTAAATATTTAAATATTAATATTTGAAAATTAAATAATGAAATATTAATTTACAAAATTAAATATTTAAATATTAATATTTGAAAATTAAATATTTAAATATTAATATTTGAAAATAAAATAATTAAATATTAATTTACAAAATTAAATATTTAAATTTTAATATTTGAAAATTAGAAATTAAATATTAATATTTGAAAATTAAATAATTAAATATTAATTTATGAAAATTAAATAATTAAATATTAATTTACAAAATTAAATATTTAAATATTAATATTTGAAAATTAAATAACTAAATATTAATTTACAAAATTAAATATTAAAATATTAATATTTGAAAATTAGAAATTAAATATTAATATTTGAAAATTAAATAATTAAATATTACTTTTTGAAAATTAAATAATTAAATATTAATTTACAAAATTAAATATCTAAATATTAATATTTGAAAATTAAATAACTAAATATTAATTTACAAAATTAAATATTTAAATATTAATTTACAAAATTAAATATTTAAATATTAATATTTGAAAATTAAATAACTAAAT
This sequence comes from Pseudococcus jackbeardsleyi, assembly GCA_038380155.1. Classification (NCBI taxonomy): domain Eukaryota; kingdom Metazoa; phylum Arthropoda; class Insecta; order Hemiptera; family Pseudococcidae; genus Pseudococcus; species Pseudococcus jackbeardsleyi. The sequence continues at coordinate 166,134 of JAZDXF010000199.1, forward strand.
ATTAATTTACAAAATTAAATATTTAAATATTAATATTTGAAAATTAGAAATTAAGTATTAATATTTGAAAATTAAATAATTAAATATTAATTTACAAAATTAAATATTTAAATATTAATATTTGAAAATTAAATAACTAAATATTAATTTACAAAATTAAATATTTAAATATTAATATTTGAAAATTAGAAATTGACTGTTAATATTTGAAAATTAAATAATTAAATATTAATATTTCAAAATTAAATAATTAAATATTAATTTACAAAATTAAATATTTAAATATTAATATTTGAAAATTAGAAATTAAATATTAATATTTGAAAATTAAATAATTAAATATTAATTGATGAAAATTAAATAATTAAATATTAGTTTACAAAATTAAATATTTAAATATTAATATTTGAAAATTAAATAACTAAATATTAATTTACAAAATGGAATATTTAAATATTAATATTTGAAAATTAGAACTTAAATATTAATAATTTAACATTAAATACTTAAATATTACTTTTTGAAAATTGAATAATTAAATATTAATTTACAAAATTAAATATCTAAATATTAATATTTGACAATTAAATAACTAAATATTAATTTACAAAATTAAATATTTAAATAATAATATTTGAAAATTAGAAATTAAATATTAATATTTGAAAATTAAATAATTAAATTTTGAAAATTAAATAATTAAATATTAATTTTTGAAAATTAAATAATTCAATATTAATTTACAAAATTAAATATTCAAATATTAATATTTAAAAATTAAATAATTAAATATTAAATTTTGAAAATTAAGTAATTAAATAATAATTTTTGAAAATTAAATAATTAAATATTAATTTACAAAATTAAATAATTAAATCTTACTTTTTGAACATTAAATAAATAAATATTAATTTACAATATTAAATATTTAAATATTAATATTTGAAAATTAGAAATTGAATGTTAATATTTGAAAATTAAATAATTAAATATTAATATTTGAAAATTAAATAATTAAATATTAATTTACAAAATTTAATATTTAAATATTAATATTTGAAAATTAGAAATTAAATATTAATATTTGAAAATTAATTAATTAAATATTAATTTATGAAAATTAAATAATTAAATATTAATTTACAAAATTAAATATTTAAATATTAATATTTGAAAATTAAATAACTAAATATTAATTTACAAAATGGAATATTTAAATATTAATATTTGAAAATTGGAAATTAAATATTAATATTTGAAAATTAAATAATTAAATATTACTTTTGAAAATTAAATAATTAAATATTGATTTACAAAATTAAATATCTAAATATTAATATTTGAAAATTAAATCATTAAATATTAATTTACAAAATTAAATATTTAAATTTTAATATTTGAAAATTAGAAATTAAATATTAATATTTGAAAATTAAATAATTAAATATTAATTTATGAAAATTAAATAATTAAATATTAATTTTCAAAATTAAATATTTAAATATTAATATTTGAAGATTAAATAACTAAATATTAATTTACAAAATGGAATATTTAAATATTAATATTTGAAAATTAGAAATTGAATATTAATATTTGAAAATTAAATAATTAAATATTACTTTTTGAAAATTAAATAATTAATTATTAATTTACAAAATTAAATATCTTAATATTAATATTTGAAAAATTAAATAACTAAATATTAATTTACAAAAATAAATATTTAAATATTAATATTTGAAAATTAGAAATTAAATATTAATATTTGAAAATTAAATAATTAAATATTAATTTTTGAAAATTAAATCATTAAATATTAATTTTTGAAAATTACTTAATTAAATATTAATTTACAAAATTAAGTATTCAAATATTAATATTTAAAAATTAAATAATTAAATATTAAATTTTGAAAATTAAGTAATTAAATAATAAATTTTGAAAATTAAGTAATTAAATAATAATTTTTGAAAATTAAATAATTAAATATTAATTTACAAAATTAAATATTTAAATATTAATATTTGAAAATTAAATAACTAAATATTAATTTACAAAATTAAATATTTAAATATTAATATTTGAAAATTAGAAATTGAATGTTAATATTTGAAAATTAAATAATTAAATATTAATATTTGAAAATTAAATAATTAAATATTAATTTACAAAATTTAATATTTAAATATTAATATTTGAAAATTAGAAATTAAATATTAACATTTGAACATTAATTAATTAAATATTAATTTATGCAAATTAAATAATTAAATATTAATTTACAAAATTAAATATTTAAATATTTATATTTGAAAATTAAATAACTAAATATTAATTTACAAAATGGAATATTTAAATATTAATATTTGAAAATTGGAAATTAAATATTAATATTTGAAAATTAAATAATTAAATATTACTTTTTGAAAATTAAATAATTAAATATTGATTTACAAAATTAAATATCTAAATATTAATAATTGACAATTAAATAACTATATAATAAGTTACACAATTAAATATTTAAATATTAATATTTGAAAATTAGAAATTAAATATTAATATTTGAAAATTAAATAATTAAATATTAATTTTTGAAAAGTAAATCATTAAATATTAATTTTCCAAATTAACTATGTAAATCGTAATATTTGAAAATTAGAAATTAAATATTAATATTTGAAAATTAAATAAATAAATATTAATTTTTTAAAATTAAATAATTGAATATTAATTTTTGAAAATTAAATAATTAAATATTAATTTACAAAATTAAATATTTAAATATTAATTTACAAAATTAAATATTTAAATATTAATAGTTGAACATTAGAAATTAAATACTAACATTTGAAAATTACATAATTACCTATTACTTTTTGAAAATTAAATAATTAAATATTAATTTACAAAATTAAATATCTAAATATTAATATTTGAAAATTAAATAACTAAATATTAATTTACAAAATTAAATATTTAAATATTAATCGTTGAAATTTAGAACTTAAATATTAGTATTTGAAAATTCAATAACGAAATATTAATTTTTGAAAATGAAATAAATAAATATTAATTTACAAACTTAAATATTCAAATATTAATATTTAAAAATTAAATAATGAAATATTAAATTTTGAAAATTAAGTATATAAATAATAATTTTTGAAAATTAAATAATTAAATATTAATTTACAAAATTAAATATTTAAATATTAATATTTGAAAATTAAATAACTAAATATTAATTTACAAAATTAAATATTTAAATATTAATAGTTGAAAATTAGAAATTGACTTTTAATTTTTGAAAATTAAATAATTAAATATTACTTTTTGAAAATTGAATAATTAAATATTAATTTACAAAATTAAATATCTAAATATTAATATTTGAAAAATAAATAACAAAATAGTAAATTACAAAATTAAATATTTAAATATTAATATTTGAAAATTAGAAATTAAATATTAATATTTGAAAATTAAATAATTAAATATTACTTTTTGAAAATTAAATAATTAAATATTAATTCACAAAATTAAATATCTAAATATTAATATTTGAAAATTAAATAACTAAATATTAATTTACAAAATTAAATATTTAAATATTAATATTTGAAAATTAGAAATTAAATATTAATATTTGAAAATTACTAATTAAATATCAATTTACAAAATTAAATATTTAAATATTAATATTTGAAAATTAAATAACTAAATATTAATTTACAAAATTAAATATTTAAATATTAATATTTGAAAATTAGAAATTAAATATTAATATTTGAAAATTAAATAATTAAATATTGATTTATGAAAATTAAATAATTAAATATTAATTTACAAAATTAGACATTTATATATTAATATTTGAAAGTTAAATAACTAAATATTAATTTACAAAATGGAATATTTAAATATTAATATTTGAAAATTAGAAATTAAATATTAATATTTGAAAATTAAGTAATTAAATATTAATTTTTGAAAATTAAATAATTAAATATTAATTTACAAAATTAAATATTTAAATATTAATTTACAAAATTAAATATTTAAATATTAATATTTGAAAATTAAATAACTAAATATTAATTTACAAAATTAAATATTTAAATATTAATATTTGAAAATTAGAAATTAAGTATGAATATTTTAAAATTAAATAATTGACTATTAATTTACAAAATTAAATATTTAAATATTAATATTTGAAAATTAGAAATTAAATATTAATATTTGAAAATTAAATAATTAAATATTAATTTATGAAAATTAAATAATTAAATATTAATTTTCAAAATTAAATATTTAAATATTAATATTTGAAGATTAAATAACTAAATATTAATTTACAAAATGGAATATTTAAATATTAATATTTGAAAATTAGAAATTGAATATTAATATTTGAAAATTAAATAATTAAATATTATTTTTTGAAAATTAAATAATTAAATATTAATTTACAAAATTAAATATCTTAATATTAATATTTGAAAATTAAATAATTAAATATTATTTTACAAAATTAAATATTTAAATATTAATATTTGAAAATTAGAAATTGAATTTTAATATTTAAAAATTAAATATTAATTTTTGAAAATTAAATAATTAAATATTAATTTTTGAAAATTAAATAATTAAATATTAATTTACAAAATTAAATATTCAAATATTAATATTTGAAAATTAAATAATTAAATATTAATTTTTGAAAATTAAGTAATTAAATAATAATTTTGAAAATTAAATAATTAAATATTAATTTACAAAATTAAATATTTAAATATTAATATTTGAAAATTAAATAATTCAAATATTAATTTACAAAATTAAATATTTAAATATTAATATTTGAAAATTAGAAATTGAATGTTAATATTTGAAAATTGAATAATTAAATATTAATATTTGAAAATTAAATAATTAAATATTAATTTACAAAATTTAATATTTAAATATTAATATTTGAAAATTAGAAATTAAATATTAATATTTGAAAATTAATTAATTAAATATTAATTTATGAAAATTAAATAATTAAATATTAATTTACAAAATTAAATATTTAAATATTAATATTTGAAAATTAAATAACTAAATATTAATTTACAAAATGGAATATTTAAATATTAATATTTGAAAATTGGAAATTAAATATTAATATTTGAAAATTAAATCATTAAATATTACTGTTTGAAAATTAAATAATTAAATATTGATTTACAAAATTAAATATCTAAATATTAATATTTGAAAATTAAATAATTAAATATTAATTTACAAAATTAAATATTTAAATATTAATATTTGACAATTAGAAATTAAATATGAAGATTTGAAAATTACATAACTAAATATTAATTTATGAAAATTAAATAATTAAATATTAATTTTCAAAATTAAATATTTAAATATTAATATTTGAAGATTAAATAACTAAATATTAATTTACAAAATGGAATATTTAAATATTAATATTTGAGAATTAGAAATTGAATATTAATATTTGAAAATTAAATAATTAAATATTAATTTTTGAAAATTAAATAATTAAATATTAATTTACAAAATTAAATATCTAAATATTAATATTTGAAAATTAAATAACTAAATATTAATTTACAAAAATAAATATTTAAATATTAATATTTGAAAATTAGAAATTAAATATTAATATTTGAAAATTAAATAATTAAATATTAATTTTTGAAAATTAAATAATTAAATATTAATTTTTGAAAATTAAATAATTAAATATTAATATTACAAAATTAAATATTCAAATATTAATATTTAAAAATTAAATAATTAAATATTAAATTTTGAAAATGAAGTAATTAAATAATAATTTTTGAAAATTAAATAATTAAATATTAATTTACAAAATGAAATATGTAAATATTAATCTTTGAAAATTAAATAACTAAATATTAATTTACAAAATTAAATATTTAAATATTAATATTTGAAAATTATAAATTGAATGTTAATATTTGAAAATTAAATAATTAAATATTAATATTTGAAACTTAAATAATTAAATATTAATTTACAAAATTTAATATTTAAATATTAATATTTGAAAATTAGAAATTAAATATTAATATTTGAAAATTAATTAATTAAATATTAATTTATGAAAATTAAATAATTAAATATTAATTTACAAAATTAAATATTTAAATATTAATATTTGAACATTAAATAACTAAATATTAATTTACAAAATGGAATATTTAAATATTAATATTTGAAAATTAGAAATTAAATATTAATATTTGAAAAATTAAATAATTAAATATTACTTTTTGAAAATTAAATAATTAAATATTGATTTACAAAATTAAATATCTAAATATTAATATTTGAAAATTAAATAACTAAATATTAATTTACAAAATTAAATATTTAAATATTAATATTTGAAAATTAGAAATTAAATATTAATATTTGAAAATTAAATAATTGAATATTAATTTTGCAAAATTAAATAATTAAATATTAATTTACAAAATTAGATATTTAAATATTAATATTTGAAAGTTAAATAAAACAATATTAATTTACAACATTAAAAATTTATATGTTAAGATGTGAGAATTACAAAAGAAATATTAATATTTGAAAATTAAAAATTTAAATATTAATATTTGAAAATTAAATAATTAAATATTAATATTTGAAAATTAAATATTTAAATATTAATTTTGAAAATTAAATAATTATATATTAAATTACACAATTAAATGTTTAAATATTAATATTTGAAAATTAGAAATTAAATATTAATATTTGAAAATTAAATATTAATATTTGAAAATTAAACAATTAATTATTATTTTTTGAAAATTAAATAATTAAATATTAATTCACAAATTTAAATATTTAAATATTAATATTTGAAAATTGGAAATTAAATATTAATATTTGAAAATTAAATAATTAAATATTAATATTTGAAAATTAAATAATTAAATATTAATTTATGAAAATTAAATAATTAAATATTAATTTTACAAAATTAAATATTTAAATATTAATATTTGAAAATTAAATAACTAAATATTAATTTACAAAATTCAATATTTAAATATTAATATTTGAAAATTAGAAATTAAATATTAATATTTGAAAATTAAATGATTAAATATTAATTTTTGAAAATTAAATAATTAAATATTAATTTACAAAATTAAATATTTAAATATTAATATTTTAAAATTAAATAACTAAATATTAATATTTGAAAATTAAATATTTAAATATTAATATTTGAAAATTAAATAATTAAATATTAATATTACAAAATTAAATATTTAAATATTAATATTTGAAAATTAAATAATTAAATATTAATTTACAAAATTAAATATTTAATTATTAATATTTGAAAATTAGAAATTAAATATTAATATTTGAAAATTAATTAATTGAATATTAATTTTTGAAAATTAAATAATTAAATATTAATTTACAAAATTAAATATTTAAATATTAATATTTGAAAATTAAATAATTAAATATTAATTTACAAAATTAAATATTTAAATATTAATATTTGAAAATTCAAATAATTAAATATTAATATTTGAAAATTAAATAATTAATTATCTAATATTTCAAAATTAAATATTTAAATACTTAATTTTTTGCAATTAATATTTGTACCCCCAATTTTCAAATATTAATATTTGAAAATTTAATTTTGTAAATATTAATATTTTGAAAATTTAAATAATTTTCAAATATTAATATTTGAAAATTAATTATACTATTTTCAAATATTAATATTTGAATTTCTAATTTTCAAATATAATATTAAATATCTAATATTTGAAAAATTAGAAATTAAATAATTAAAGGTCAAATATTTAATCATTTGAAAATTAAATATTTAAATATTAATCTACAAATATTAATATTTAAATTTTAATATTTGAAAATTAGATAATTAAATATTAATATTTGAAAATATAAATATTTAAATATTCAATATTTGAAAATTAGATAATTAACATATTTAATTTATAAAATTAAATATTTAAATATTAACATTTGAAAAATTAAATAATTAAATATTAATTTACAAAATTAAATATTTAAAATATTAATATTATTTGAAAATTAGATAATTAAATATTAATATTTGAAAATTAAATAATTAAATATTAATTATTTGAAAATTAAAATAATTAAATATTAATTTTACAAAATTAAATATTTAAATATTAATATTTGAAAATTAGATAATTAAATATTAAAATATCTTGAAAATTAGAAATTAAATATTAATATTTGAAAATTAGAATAATTAAATATTAATGTTACAAAATTAAATACCAAATTAAATATTAATATTTGAAGAAATTACAAATTAATTATCAATATTAATTTACAAAATGAAATATTTCAATATTAATATTTGAAAATTAGATAATTAAATGATTAATTTTTGAAAATTAAATAATTAAATATTAATATTTTGGAAATTAAATAAATTAAATAAATATAATTTACAAAAATGTTAAATATTGTAAATATTAATATTTGAAAAATTAAAATAATTAAATATTAATATTTACAAAATTAGAATATTTAAATATTACATATTTGAAAATCAAAGAAATTGAATACACTTAATATTTTGAAAATTAAATAATTAAATATTAATTTTTTGGAAAATTAAATAAATTAAATATTAATATATACAAAATTGGAAATATTTAAATATTAATATTTGAAAATTAAAATAATTAAATATTAATTTTACAAAATTAGAATATTTAAATATTAATATTTGAAAATTAGAAATTGAATATTAATATTTAAAAATTAAAATTAATTAAATATTAATTTTGAAAATTAAATAATGAATATTAATTTTGAAAATTAAATATTTAAATATTAATATTTGAAAATTAAAAAATTAAATATTAATTTACAAAATTAAATATTTAAATATTAATTTTGAAAATTAAATAATTAAATATTAATTTTTACAAAATTAAATAATTAAATATTAATATTTGAAAATTAGATATTTAAATATTAATATTTGAAAATTAAATAATTAAATATTAATATTTGAAAATTAAATATTTAAATATTAATATTTGAAAATTAAATAATTAAATATTAATATTTGAAAATTAAATAATTAAATATTAATATTTGAAAATTAAATAATTAAATATTAATTTTCAAAATTAAATATTTAAATATTAATATTTGAAAATTAAATAATTAAATATTAATTTTACAAAATTAAATATTTAAATATTAATATTTGAAAATTAGATAATTAAATATTAATATTTGAAAATTAAATAATTAAATATTAATTTTTAAAATTAAATATTTAAATATTAATATTTGAAAATTAAATAATTAAATATTAATATTTGAAAATTAAATAATTAAATATTAATATTTGAAAATTAAATATTTAAATATTAATATTTGAAAATTAAATAATTAAATATTAATTTACAAAATTAAATATTTAAATATTAATATTTGAAAATTAAATAATTAAATATTAATATTTGAAAATTAAATAATTAAATATTAATATTTGAAAATTAGATAATTAAATATTAATATTTACAAAATTAAATATTTAAATATTAATATTTGAAAATTAAAAAATTAAATATTAATTTTACAAAATTAAATATTTAAATATTAATATTTGAAAATTAGAAATTAAATATTAATATTTGAAAATTAAATAATTAAATATTAATTTTTGAAAATTAAATAATTAAATATTAATATTACAAAATTAAATATTTAAATATTAATATTTGAAAATTAAATAATTAAATATTAATTTACAAAATTATAATATTTAAATATTAATATTTGAAAATTAAATAATTAAATATTAATATTTGAAAATTAAATAATTAAATATTAATTTTTGAAAAATATTAATTAAATTTAAATATTAATATTTGAAAATTAAATAATTAAATATTAATTTACAAAATTAAATATTTAAATATTAATATTTGAAAATTAGAATAATTAAATATTAATATTTGAAAATTATATAATTAAATATTAATTTTGGAAAATTAAATAATTAAATATTAATGTTAAAAATTAGATATTTAAATATTAATATTTGAAAATTAGATAATTAAATATTAATATTTGAAAATTAAATAATTAAATATTAAATATTAATATTTGAAAATTAATAATTAAATATTAATATTTGAAAATTAAATAATTAAATATTAATTTTGAAAATTAAATATTTAAATATTAATATTTGAAAATTATATAATTAAATATTAATTTTGCAAAATTAAATATTTAAATATTAATATTTAAAAATTAGAAATTAAATATTAATATTTGAAAATTAAATAATTAAATATTAATTTACAAAATTAAATATTTAAATATTAATATTTGAAAATTAGAAATTAAATATTAATATTTGAAAATTAAATAATTAAATATTAATTTTTGAAAAATTAAATAATAAAATATTAATTTTGAAAATTAAATATTTAAATATTAATATTTGAAAATTAAATAATTAAATATTAATTTGCAAAATTAAATATTTAAATATTAATATTTGAAAATTAGATAATTAAATATTAATATTTGAAATTTAAATAATTAAATATTAATTTTGAAAATTAAATATTTAAATATTAATATTTGAAAATTAAATAATTAAATATTAATTTACAAAATTAAATATTTAAATATTAATATTTGAAAATTAGATAATTAAATATTAATATTTGAAAATTAAATAATTAAATATTAATATTTGAAAATTAAATAATTAAATATTAATTTTTGAAAATTAAATAATTAAATATTAATTTTACAAAATTAAATATTTAAATATTAATATTTTACAAAATTAAATATTTAAATATTAATATTTGAAAATTAAATAATTAAATATTAATATTTGAAAATTAAATAATTAAATATTAATTTTTGAAAATTAAATAATTAAATATTAATTTTGAAAATTAAATAATTAAATATTAATTTTGAAAATTAAATAATTAAATATTAATTTACAAAATTAAATATTTAAATATTAATATTTGAAAATTAAATAATTAAATATTAATATTTGAAAAATTAGATAATTAAATATTAATATTTGAAAATTAAATAATTAAATATTAATTTTGAAAATTAAATAATTAAATATTAATTTACAAAATTAAATATTTAAATATTAATATTTGAAAATTAAATAATTAAATATTAATTTACAAAATTAAATATTTAAATATTAATTTTTGAAAATTAGAAATTAAATATTAATATTTGAAAATTAAATAATTAAATATTAATTTTTGAAAATTAAATAAATAAATATTAATATTTGAAAATTAAATAATTAAATATTAATATTTGAAAATTAGAATATTTAAATATTAATATTTGAAAATTAGATAATTAAAATATTAATATTTGAAAATTAAATAATTAAATATTAATTTTTGAAAATTAAATAATTAAATATTAATTTACAAAATTAAATAATTAAATATTAATATTTGAAAATTAAATAATTAAATATTGATTTACAAAATTAAATATTTAAATATTAATATTTGAAAATTAGAATTTAAATATTAATTTTTGAAAATTAAGTAATTAAATATTAATTTTTGGAAATTAGATAATTAAATATTAATTTACAAAAATTAATTATTTAAATATTAACATTTGAAAATTAGATAATTAAATATTAATATTTGAAAATTAAATAATTAAATATTAATATTTGAAAATTAAATAATTAAATATTAATATTACAAAAAATTAATTATTTAAATATTAACATTTGAAAATTAAAAAATTAAATATTAATTTACAAAATTAAATATTTAAATATTAATATTTGAAAATTAGAAATTGAATATTAATATTTGAAAATTAAATAATTAAATATTAATTTTTGAAAATTAAATAATTAAATATTAATTTACAAAATTAAATATTTAAATATTAGTATTTTGAAAATTAAATACTTAAATATTATTTTACAAAATTAAATATTTAAATATTAATATTTTAAAATGAGAAATTAAATATAAATATTTGAAAATTAAATAATTAAATATTAATTTTTGTTTCGAAAATTAAATATTAATTATTAAAATTAAATAATTAAATATTAATTTACAAAAATTAAATAATTAAATATTAATATTTGAAAATTAAATAATTAAATATTCATTTACAAAATTAAAGATTTAAATATTAATATTTGAAAATTAGAACTTTAATATTAATTTTTGAAAATTAAATAATTAAATATTAATTTTTGAAAATTAAATAATTAAATATTAATTTTTGAAAATTAAATAATTAAATATTAATGTTCAAAAATTAGAAAATAAATATTAAAAATTGAAAATTAGAAATTAAATATTAATATTTTAAAATTAAATAATTAAATATTAATTTTGAAAATTAAATAATTAAATATTAATATTTGAAAATTAAATAATTAAATATTAATATTTGAAAAATTAAATAATTAAATATTAATTTACAAAATTAAATATTTAAATATTAATATTTGAAAATTAGAAATTGAATATTAATATTTGAAAATTAAATAATTAAATATTAATAGTTGAAAATTAAATAATTAAATATTAATTTACAAAATTAAATATTTAAATATTAATATTTGAAAATTAAAAAATTAAATATTAATTTACAAAATTAAATATTTAAATATTAATATTTGAAAATTAGAAATTAAATATTAATTTCTGAAAATTAAATAATTAAATATTAATTTTTGAAAATTAAATAATTAAAAGTTATTAATTTACAAAATTAGAATATTTAAATATTAAATATTTGAAAAATTAGATAATTAAATATTAATATTTGAAAATAATAAATATTAATTAAATATTAAATATTTGAAAATCATATGTACCAAATAATTAAATATTAATATTTGTACCAAAATTAAATAGATTAAATATTAATTTACAAAATTAAATATTTAAATATTAACATTTGAAAATTAGAAATTAAATATTAATATTTGAAAATTTAAATATTTAAATATTAATTTTTGAAAATTAGAAATTAAATAATTAAAGTATTACTATTTACAAAATTAAATATTTAAATATTAATATTTGAGAAATTAAAATAATTAAATATTAATT